>CM073132.1:8853294-8858294 GCA_037039145.1 Fundulus diaphanus
TAGTTGTTGTATTAGTAGTAGTAATAGTAGTAGTATCAGTAGTAGTAGTAGTAGTATCAGTAGTAGTGGTAGTATCAGTTTCTAAAGAATTTGAAGGAATTTGTAGTAGTAGTATTAGTAGTAGTATCAGTAGTACTAGTAGTGGTAGTAGTTGTATTAGTAGTAGTAATAGTAGTAGTAGCAGTAGTAGTTGTTGTAATAGCAGTAGTAGTAGCAGTAGCAGCAGTAGTATCATTAGTAGTAGTAGTAGTAGTAGTAGTATCAGTAGTAGTAGTAGTAGTATCAGTAGTAGTAGTAGTAGTAGTAGTATCAGTAGTAGTAGTAGAAGTATCAGTAGGAGTAGTATCAGTAGTAGTAGTAGTATCAGTTTTTAAAGAATTTGAAGGAATTTGAAGAAATTAAAGGAATTTGTAGTAGTAGTAGTAGTAGTAGTATCAGTAGTACTAGTACTAATAGTAGTAGTAATAGTAGTAGTATCAGTAGTAGTTGTTGTAGTATCAGCAGTAGCATCAGTAGTAGTAGCAGTAGCAGCAATAGTATCATTAGTAGTAGTAGTAGTGGTAGTAGTATCAGTAGTAGTAGTAGTAGTATCAGTAGTAGTAGTATCAGTTGTAGTAGTAGTAGTAGAAGTAGTAGTAGAAGTAGTAGTAGTAGGAGTAGTATCTGTTGTAGTAGAAGTATTAATATCAGTTGTATCAGAAGAACTAGAAGGAATTTGAAGAATTTGAAAAATTTGAAGAATTTGAAGTATTTGAAGTATTCGAAAAAATTGAAAAAATCTGAAAAATTTGAAAAAAATTGAAAAATTTGAAAGATTTGAACCATTTGAACAATTTGAACATTAAGAACGATTACAAGAATTTGAAGGAATTTGAAGGAATATGAAAAATTTGAAGAATTTGAAGGAATTTGCATTCATTTCAATGGGAACAAAAAACGCACAAAAAGTACAAATACTTTAAAAAGTATAAAAGGTACCATAACCATGAGATATAGCAGTAATGTCGAGAACGAGCCGGACGTTTTGGTACGAAAATCGTTGAAATCGGTTGAAGTATGCAGGAGTAGTTAGACGCACAAAAACGTACGGAATAATAATAATAATAATAATAATAATAATAATAACTAGAAAAAGCTGTTCCTACGCAACAGCGAGTGAGAATGCTAATCTGCAGAATGATTTGAGGAGAAGATGCAGAAGTTTCATGCAGAAGAGAAAAAAAAGCTGAAAAACATTGAAGAATTTGAAAAATTTGAAGAAATTGAACAATTTGAAGTAATTTGTAGTAGTAGTAGTAGTAGTAGTATCAGTAGTAGTAGTAATAGTAGTAGTAGTAGTATCAGTAGTAGTAGTAGTAGTATCAGTAGTAGTAGTATCAGTAGTAGTAGTATTTGTATCAGTTTTTAAAGAATTTGAAGGAATTTGAAGACTTTGAAGTAATTAGTAGTAGTAGTAGTAGTATCAGTATCAGTAGTAGTAGTAGTAGTAGTAGTATCAGTAGTATTAGAAGTAGTAGTAGTATCAGTAGTAGTAGTATCAGTAGTAGTAGTAGTTGTATCAGTTTTTAAAGAATTTGAAGGAATTTGAAGAATTTAAAGGAATTTGTAGTAGTAGTAGAAGTAGTATCAGTAGTACTAGTAGTAGTAGTTGTTGTATTAGTAGTAGTAATAGTAGTAGTATCAGTAGTCATAGGAGTAGTATCAGTAGTAGTAGTAGTATCAGTTTTTAAAGAATTTGAAGGAATTTTGTAGTAGTAGTACTAGTAGTAGTATTAGTAGTAGTAGTATCAGTTTTTAAAGAATTTGAAGGAATTTTATAGTAGTAGTAGTAGTAGTATCAGTAGTACTAGTGGTAGTAGTTGTATTAGTAGTAGTATTAGTTGTAGTAGCAGTAGTAGTTGTTGTTGTAGTAGTAGTAGTAGTAGTAGCAGTAGCAGCAGTAGTATCATTACAAGCAGTAGTATTATCAGTAGTAGTAGTAGTAGTAGTAGTATCAGGAGTAGTAGTAGTAGTAGTAGTAGTAGTAGTATCAGTAGTACTAGTAGTAGTAGTTGTATTAGTAGTAGTAATAGTAGTAGTAGCAGTAGTAGTTGTTTTAGTAGTAGTAGTAGTAGCAGTAGCAGCAGTAGTATCATTAGTAGTAGTAGTAGTAGTATCAGTAGTAGTAGTAGTAGTAGTAGTAGTAGTAGTATCAGTAGTAGTAGTAGTTGTATGAGTAGTAGTAGTAGTAGTATCAGTAGTAGTAGTAGTAGTTGTATCAGTTTTTAAAGAATTTGAAGGAATTTTAAGGAATTTGTAGTAGTAGTAGTAGTAGTAGTATCAGTAGTACTAGTAGTAGTAGTTGTTGTATTAGTAGTAGTAATAGCAGTAGTATCAGTAGTAGTAGGAGTAGTATCAGTAGTAGTGGTAGTATCAGTTTTTAAAGAATTTTAAGGAATATGTAGCAGTAGTAGTAGTAGTAGTAGCAGTAGTAGTATTATTAGTAGTATCAGTAGTACTAGTAGTGGTAGTAGTTATATTAGTAGTAGTAATAGTATGAGTAGCAGTAGTAGTAGTTGTAGTAGCAGTAGTAGTAGCAGTAGCAGCAGTAGTATCATTAGTAGTAGTAGTAGTATCAGTAGTAGTAGTAGTATCAGTAGTAGTAGTAGTAGTAGTAGTATCAGTAGTAGTAGTAGAAGTATCAGTAGTAGTAGGAGTAGTATCAGTAGTAGTAGTAGTATCAGTTTTTAAAGAATTTGAAGGAATTTGAAGAATTTGAAGGAATTTGTAGTAGTAGTAGTAGTATCAGTAGTACTAGTAGTAGTAGTAGTAGTAGTAGTAGTAGTAATAGTAATAGTAGTAGTATCAGTAGTAGTTGTTGTAGTATCAGCAGTAATATCAGTAGTAGTAGCAGTAGCAGCAATAGTATCATTAGTAGTAGTAGTAGTGGTAGTAGTATCAGTAGTAGTAGTAGTAGTATCAGTAGTAGTAGTATCAGTTGTAGTAGTAGTAGTAGTAGGAGTAGTATATTTTGTAGTAGTAGTATTAATATCAGTTGTATCAGAAGAATTAGAAGGAATTTGAAAAAGTTGAAGAATTTGAAAAAATTGAAGAATTTGAAGTATTTGAAAATTTTGAAAAAATTTGAAAAATTTGAAAAATTTGAAAAATTTTAAAAAATTTGAAAGATTTGAACCATTTGAACAATTTGAACAATAAGAACGATTACAAGAATTTGAACAAATTTGAAGGAATATGAAAAATTTGAAGAATTTGAAGGAATTTGCATTCATTTCAATGGGAGCAAAAAACGCACAAAAAGTACAAATACTTCAAAAAGTATAAAAGGTACTATAACGATGAGATATAGCAGTAATGTCGAGAACGAGCCGAACATTTTGGTACGAAAATCGTTGAAATCGGTTGAAGTATGCAGGAGTAGTTAGACGCACAAAAACGTACGGAATAATAATAATAATAACTAGAAAAAGCTGTTCCTACGCAACAGCGAGTGAGAATGCTAATCTGCAGAATGATTTGAGGAGAAGATGCAGAAGATCCATGCAGAAGAGAAAAAATAGCTGAAAAACATTGAAGAATTTGAAAAATTTGAAGAATTTGAACAATTTGAAGTAACTTGTAGTAGTAGTAGTAGTACTAGTACTAGTATCAGTAGTAGTAGTACTAGTATCAGTAGTATCAGTAGTAGTAGTATCAGTAGTAGTAGTATTAGTTTTTAAAGAATTTGAAGGAATTTGAAGAATTTGAAGGAATTTGTAGTAGTAGTCGTAGTAGTATCAGTAGTGCTACTAGTAGTAGTAGTTGTATTAGTAGTAGTAATAGTAGTAGTATCAGTAGTAGTAGTAGTAGTATCAGTAGTAGTAGTAGTATCAGTTTTTAAATAATTTGAAGGAATTTTTAGTAGTAGTAGTAGTATTAGTAGTAGTATCAGTAGTACTAGTAGTAGTATCAGTAGTACTAGTAGTAGTAGCAGTAGTAGTTGTTGTAGTAGCAGTAGTAGTAGCAGTAGCAGCAGTAGTATCATTAGTAGTAGTAGTAGTAGTAGTAGTAGTAGTATCAGTAGTAGTAGTAGTATCAGTAGTGGTAGTAGTAGTAGTATCAGTATTAGTAGTAGAAGTATCAGTAGTAGTAGGAGTAGTATCAGTTTTTAAAGAATTTGAAGGAATTTGAAGAATTTGAAGGAATTTGTAGTAGTAGTAGTAGTAGTAGTAGTAGTATCAGTAGTACTAGTAGTAGTAGTAGTAGTAGTAATAGTAGTAGTATCAGCAGTAGTAGTAGCAGTAGCAGCAGTAGTATCATTAGTAGTAGTAGTAGTGGTAGTAGTATCAGTAGTAGTAGTAGTAGTAGTATCACTAGTAGTAGTATCAGTTGTAGTAGTAGTAGTATCAGTTGTAGTAGTAGTAGTAGTAGGAGTAGTGTCTGTTGTAGTAGTAGTAAATTTGAAGAATTTGAAGTATTTGAAGTATTTGAAAAATTTGGAAAAATTTGAAAAATTTGAAAAAATTTGAAAAATCTGAAAGATTTGAACCATTTGAACAATTTCAACAATAAGAAGAATTTGAAAGAATTTGAAGGAATATGAAAAATTTGAAGAATTTGAAGGATTTTGCATTGATTTCAATGGGAGCAACCAAAAACGCACAAAAAGTTAAATATTTTAAAAAGTATAAAAGTTAGCATAACCATGAGATATAGCAGGCATGCCGGGAACGTGCCGAACGTTTTGACACCAAAATTGTTGAAATTGGTGTAAGTATGCGGGAGTAGTTAGACGCCGACGGAATAATAATAATAACTAGAAAAATTTGCATTTCCTGCGAAAATGCACTGTGAATGCAGATAGCTGAATGATTGAGCAAAAGATGCAGAAGATCTTTGAAGAAGAGAAAAAATAGCTGAAAAGCATTGAAGAAGTTGAAAAAGTTGAAGAAGTTGAAAAAGTTGAAGAATTTGAACATGAAAGAACAATAGCTGAATGATTAGAAGAAGAAAAAACTGAG
>CM073132.1:8863294-8910794 GCA_037039145.1 Fundulus diaphanus
TAGTAGTAGTATTAGTAGTAGTATCAGTAGTACTAGTAGTGGTATTAGTAGTAGTAATAGTAGTAGTAGCAGTAGTAGTTGTTGTAGTAGCAGTAGTAGTAGCAGTAGCAGAAGTAGTATCATTAGTAGTAGTAGTAGTAGTAGTATTAGTAGTAGTATCAGTAGTACTACTAGTAGTAGTAGTAGTAGTATTAGTAGTGGTAATCGTAGTAGTAGCAGTAGTAGTTGTTGTAGTAGCAGTAGTAGTAGCAGTAGCAGCAGTAGTATCATTAGTAGTAGTATCAGTAGTAGTAGTAGTAGTATCAGTAGTAGTAGTAGTAGTATCAGCAGCAGTAGTAGTAGTAATAGTAGTAGTAGTAGTAGTAGTAGAAGTATCAGTAGTAGTAGTAGAAGTATCAGTAGTAGTAGTAGTATCAGTTTTTAAAGAATTTGAAGGAATTTCTAGTAGTAGTAGTAGTAGTAGTAGTAGTAGTATCAGTAGTACTACTAGTAGTAGTAGTTGTATTAGTGGTAGTAATAGTAGTAGTAGCAGTAGTAGTTGTTGTAGTAGCAGTAGCAGCAGTAGTATCAGTAGTAGTAGTAGTATCAGTAGTAGTAGTACTAGTAGTAGTAGTAGTAGTTGTATTAGTAGTAGTAATAGTTGTAGTATCAGTAGTAGTTGTTGTAGTATCAGCAGTAGTATCAGTAGTAGTTGTTGTAGTATCAGCAGTAGCATCAGTAGTAGTAGCAGCAGTAGCAGCAGTAGTATCATTAGTAGTAGTAGTAGTAGTATCAGTAGTAGTAGTAGTATCAGTAGTAGTAGTAGTAGTAGTAGTAGTAGTATTAGTATCAGTTTTTAAAGAATTTGAAGGAATTTCTAGTAGTAGTAGTAGTAGTAGTATCAGTAGTACTACTAGTAGTAGTAGTTGTATTAGTGGTAGTAATAGTAGTAGTAGCAGTAGTAGTTGTTGTAGTAGCAGTAGCAGCAGTAGTATCAGTAGTAGTAGTAGTATCAGTAGTAGTAGTACTAGTAGTAGTAGTAGTAGTTGTATTAGTAGTAGTAATAGTTGTAGTATCAGTAGTAGTTGTTGTAGTATCAGCAGTAGTATCAGTAGTAGTTGTTGTAGTATCAGCAGTAGCATCAGTAGTAGTAGCAGCAGTAGCAGCAGTAGTATCATTAGTAGTAGTAGTAGTAGTATCAGTAGTAGTAGTAGTATCAGTAGTAGTAGTAGTAGTAGTAGTATTAGTAGTAGTAGTAGTAGGAGTAGTATCTGTTGTAGTAGTAGTATTAATATCAGTTGTATCAGAAGAACTACAAGGAATTTGAAGAATTTGAAAAATTTGAAGAATTTGAAGTATTTGAAGTATTTGAAAATTTTGAAAAAATGTGAAAAATGTGAAATAATTTGAAAAAATTGAAAGATTATAACCATTTGAACAATTTGACCAATAAGAACGATTACAAGAATTTGAAGGAATTCGAAGCAATATGAAAATTTAAAGAATTTGAAGGAATTTGCATTCATTTCAATGGGAGCAAAAAACGCACAAAAAGTACAAATACTTTAAAAAGTATAAAAGGTACCATAACCATGAGATATAGCAGTAATGTCGAGAACGAGCCGAACGTTTTGGTACGAAAATCGTTGAAATCGGTTAAAGTATGCAGGAGTAGTTAGACGCACAAAAACGTACGGAATAATAATAATAATAACTAGAAAAAGCTGTTCCTACGCAACAGCGAGTGAGAATGCTAATCTGCAGAATGATTTGAGGAGAAGATGCAGAAGATCAATGCAGAAGAGAAAAAATAGCTAAAAAACATTGAAGAATTAGAAAATTTTGAAGAATTTGAAGAATTTGAAGTAATTTGTAGTAGTAGTAGTAGTAGTAGTAGAAGTACTATCAGTAGTAGTAGTAGTAGTATCAGTAGTATCAGTAGTAGTAGTAGTAGTATCAGTAGTATCAGTAGTAGCAGTAGTAGTAGTAGTATCAGTAGTAGTAGTATCAGTTTTTAAGGAATTTGAAGGAATTTGAAGGAATTTGTAGTAGTAGTAGTAGTAGTATCAGTAGTACTAGTAGTAGTAGTTGTTGTATTATTAGTAGTAATAGTAGAAGTGTCAGTAGTAGTAGTAGTATCAGTAGTAGTAGTAGTATCAGTTTTTAAAGAATTTGAAGGAATTTGTAGTAGTAGTAGTAGTAGTATCAGTAGTATCAGTAGTACTAGTTGTTGTATTAGTAGTAGTAATAGTAGTAGTATCAGTAGTAATAGTAGTAGTGTCAGTAGTAGTAGTAGTAGTAGTAGTAGTATCAGTAGTAGTAGTAGTATCAGTTTTTAAAGAATTTGAAGGAATTTGTAGTAGTAGTAGTAGTATTAGTAGTAGTATCAGTAGTACTAGTAGTGGTAGTAGTTGTATTAGTAGTAGTAATAGTAGTAGTAGCAGTAGTAGTTGTTGTAGTAGCAGTAGTAGTAGCAGTAGCAGTAGTATCCTTAGTAGTAGTAGTAGTAGTAGTATCAGTAGTAGTAGTAATATCAGTAGTAGTAGTAGTAGTAGTATCAGTAGTAGTAGTAGAAGTATCAGTAGGAGTAGTATCAGTAGTAGTAGTAGTATCAGTTTTTAAAGAATTTGAAGGAATTTGAAGAATTTAAAGGAATTTGTAGTAGTAGTAGTATCAGTAGTACTAGTAGTAGTAGTAGTAGTAGTAGTAGTAATAGTAGTAGTATCAGTAATAGTTGTTGTAGTATCAGCAGTAGCATCAGTAGTAGTAGCAGTAGCAGCAAGAGTATCATTAGTAGTAGTAGTAGTGGTAATAGTATCAGTAGTAGTAGTAGTAGTATCAATAGTAGTAGTATCAGTTGTAGTAGTAGTAGTAGTAGTAGTAGTAGTAGAAGTAGTAGTAGTAGAAGTAGTAGTAGAAGGAGTAGTATCTGTTGTAGTAGTAGTATTAATATCAGTTGTATCAGAAAAACTAGAAGGAATTTGAAGAATTTGAAAAATTTGAAGAATTTGAAGTATTTGAAGTATTCGAAAAAATTGAAAAAATCTGAAAAATTTGAAAAAAATTGAAAAATTTGAAAGATTTGAACAATTTGAACCATTTGAACAATTTGAACATTAAGAACGATTACAAGAATTTGAAAGAATTTGAAGGAATATGAAAAATTTTAAGAATTTGAAGGAATTTGCATTCATTTCAATGGGAACAAAAAACGCACAAAAAGTACAAATACTTTAAAAAGTATAAAAGGTACCATAACCATGAGATATAGCAGTAATGTCGAGAACGAGCCAAACGTTTTGGTACGAAAATCGTTGAAATCGGTTGAAGTATGCAGGAGTAGTTAGACGCACAAAAACGTACGGAATAATAATAATAATAATAATAATAATAACTAGAAAAAGCTGTTCCTACGCAACAGCGAGTGAGAATGCTAATCTGCAGAATGATTTGAGGAGAAGATGCAGAAGATCCATGAAGAAGAGAAAAAAAAAGATGAAAAACATTGAAGAATTTGAAAAATTTGAAGATTTTGAACAATTTGAAGTAATTTATAGTAGTAGTAGTAGTAGTAGTAGTAGTATCAGTAGTATCAGTAGTAGTAGTAGTAGTAGTAGTATCAGTAGTAGTAGTAGTAGTAGTAGTAGTAGTAGTAGTAGTAGTAGTAGTAGTATCAGTAGTAGTAGTAGTATCAGTAGAAGTAGTATTAGTTTTTAAAGAATTTGAAGGAATTTGTAGTAGTAGTAGTAGTAGTATCAGTAGTACTAGTAGTAGTAGTAGTTGTATTATTAGTAGTAATAGTAGTAGTATCAGTAGTAGTAGTAGTAGTATCAGTAGTAGTAGTAGTATCAGTTTTTAAAGAATTTGAAGGAATTTGTAGTAGTAGTAGTAGTACTATCAGTAGTACTACTAGTAGTAATAGTTGTATTAGTAGTAGTAATAGTAGTAGTATCAGTAGTAGTAGTAGTAGTATCAGTAGTAGTAGTAGTATCAGTTTTTAAAGAATTTGAAGGAATTTGTAGTAGTAGTAGTAGTAGTATTAGTAATAGTATCAGTAGTACTACTACTAGTAGTAGTTGTATTAGTAGTAGTAATAGTAGTAGTAGCAGTAGTAGTTGTTGTAGTAGCAGTAGTAGTAGCAGCAGTAGTATCATTAGTAGTAGTAGTAGTATCAGTAGTAGTAGTAGTAGTATCAATAGTAGTAGTATCAGTAGTAGTAGTAGTAGTATCAATAGTAGTAGTAGTAGTAGTAGTAGTAGTATCAGTAGTAGTAGTAGTATCAGTAGTAGCAGTAGTAGTAGCAGTAGTAGTAGTAGTATCAGTAGTAGCAGTAGTAGTAGTAGTATCAGTAGTAGCAGTAGTAGTAGTAGTATCAGTAGTATTAGTTTTTAAAGAATTTGAAGGAATTTGAAGAATTTGAAGGAATTTGTAGTAGTAGTAGTATCAGTAGTAATACTAGTAGTAGTAGTAGTATCAGTAGTAGTAGTAGTAGTATCAATAGTAGTAGTAGTAGTATCAGTAGTAGTAGTAGTAGTATCAGTAGTAGTAGTAGTATCAGTTTTTAAAGAATTTGAAGGAATTTGTAGTAGTAGTAGTAGTAGTAGTAGTATTAGTAGTAGTATCAGTAGTACTACTAGTAGTAGTAGTAGTATTAGTAGTGGTAATAGTAGTAGTAGCAGTAGTAGTTGTTGTAGTAGCAGTAGTAGTAGCAGCAGTAGTATCATTAGTAGTAGTAGTAGTATCAGTAGTAGTAGTAGTAGTATCAGTAGTAGCAGTAGTAGTATCAGTAGTAGTAGTAGTAGTATCAGTAGTAGTAGTAGTATCAGTTTTTAAAGAATTTGAAGGAATTTGTAGTAGTAGTAGTAGTAGTAGTATTATTAGTAGTAGTATCAGTAGTACTAGTAGTAGTAGTAGTATTAGTATTAGTAGTGGTAATAGTAGTAGTAGCAGTAGTAGTTGTTGTAGTAGCAGTAGTAGTAGCAGTAGCAGCAGTAGTATCATTAGTAGTAGTATCAGTAGTAGTAGTAGTAGTAGTATCAGTAGTAGTAGTAGTATCAGTAATAGTAGTAGTAGTATCAGTAGTAGTAGTAGTAGTATCAGTAGTAGTAGTAGTAGAAGTATCAGTAGTAGTAGGAGTAGTATCAGTAGTAGTAGTATCAGTTTTTAAAGAATTTGAAGGAATTTGTAGTAGTATCAGCAGTAGTTGTAGTATCAGCAGTAGCATCAGTAGTAGTAGCAGTAGCAGCAATAGTATCATTAGTAGTAGTAGTAGTGGTAGTAGTATCAGTAGTAGTAGTAGTAGTATCAGTAGTAGTAGTATCAGTTGTAGTAGTAGTAGTAGTAGTATCTGTTGTAGTAGTATTAATATCAGTTGTATCAGAAGATTTAGAAGGAATTTGAAAAATTTGAAGAATTTGAAAAATTTGAAGAATTTGAAGTATTTGAAGTATTCGAAAAAATTGAAAAAATCTGAAAAATTTGAAAAAAATTGAAAAATTTGAAAGATTTGAACCATTGGAACCATTTGAACAATTTGAACAATAAGAACGATTACAAGAATTTGAAGGAATTTGAAGGAATATGAAAAATTTGAAGAATTTGAAGGAATTTGCATTAATTTCAATGGGAGCAAAAAACGCACAAAAAGTACAAATACTTTAAAAAGTATAAAAGGTACCATAACCATGAGATATAGCAGTAATGTCGAGAACGAGCCGAACGTTTCGGTACGAAAATCGTTGAAATCGGTTGAAGTATGCAGGAGTAGTTAGACGCACAAAAACGTACGGAATAATAATAATAATAACTAGAAAAAGCTGTTCCTACGCAACAGCGAGTGAGAATGCTAATCTGCAGAATGATTTGAGGAGAAGATGCAGAAGATCCATGCAGAAGAGAAAAAATAACTAAAAAACATTGAAGAATTTGAAAAATTTGAAGAATTTGAAGTAATTTGTATTAGTAGTAGTAGTAGTATCAGTAGTAGTAGTATCAGTTTTTAAAGAATCTTAAGGAATTTGAAGGAATTTGTAGTAGTAGTTGTAGTAGTATCAGTAGTACTAGTAGAAGTAGTACTTGTATTATTAGTAGTAATAGTAGTAGTATCAGTAGTAGTAGTATCAGTAGTAGTAATAGTATCAGTTTTTAAAGAATTTGAAGGAATTTGTAGTAGTAGTAGTAGTAGTAGTAGTATCAGTAGTACTAGTAGTAGTAGTAGTTGTATTAGTAGTAGTTGTTGTAGTAGCAGCAGTAGTATCGTTAGTAGTAGTAGTAGTAGTAGTATCAGTAGTAGTAGTAGTATCAGTAGTATCAGTAGTAGCAGTAGTAGTAGTAGTATCAGTAGTAGTAGTATCAGTTTTTAAAGAATCTTAAGGAATTTGAAGGAATTTGTAGTAGTAGTTGTAGTAGTATCAGTAGTACTAGTAGAAGTAGTACTTGTATTATTAGTAGTAATAGTAGTAGTTTTTAAAGAATTTGAAGGAATTTGTAGTAGTAGTAGTAGTAGTAGTATCAGTAGTACTAGTAGTAGTAGTAGTTGTATTAGTAGTAGTTGTTGTAGTAGCAGCAGTAGTATCGTTAGTAGTAGTAGTAGTAGTAGTCTCAGTAGTAGTAGTAGTAGTATCAGTAGTAGTAGTAGTAGTAGTAGTAGTATCAGTAGTAGTAGTAGTAGTAGTAGTAGTAGTATCAGTAGTAGTAGTATCAGTAGTAGTAGTAGTATCAGTTTTTAAAGAATTTGAAGGAATTTGAAGAATTTGAAGGAATTTGTAGTAGTAGTAGTATCAGTAGTACTAGTAGTAGTAGTAGTTGTATTAGTAGTAGTAGTATCAGTAGTAGTAGTATCAGTAGTAGCAGTAGTAGCAGTTTTTAAAGAATTTTCAAGGAATTTGTAATAGTAGTAGTAGTAGTAGTAGTAGTAGTATCAGTAGTTCTAGTAGTAGTAGTAGTTGTATTAGTAGTAGTAATAGTAGTAGTATCAGTAGTAGTAGTAGTAGTATCAGTAGTAGTGGTAGTATCAGTTTTTAAAGAATTTGAAGGAATTTGTAGTAGTAGTAGTAGTAGTAGTAGTATTAGTAGTAGTACTAGTAGTGGTAGTAGTATCAGTAGTAGTAATAGTAGTAGTAGCAGTAGTAGTTGTAGTAGCAGTAGTAGTAGCAGTAGCAGCAGTAGTATCATTAGTAGTAGTAGTAGTAGTAGTAGTAGTATCAGTAGTAGTAGTGGTAGTATCAGTAGTAGTAGTAGTAGTATCAGTAGTAGTAGTATAAGTATCAGTAGTAGTAGTAGTAGTATCAGTGGTAGTGGTAGTATCATTTTTTAAAGTTTTGAAGGAATTTGTAGTAGTAGTAGTATTAGGTTTTTTTTTTTTTTTTTTTTTTTTTTTTTTTTTTTTCCCAGTGTCCTGTCTAGCAATGTGGCAATAGGAATTGATGTCTCAATGCCAGATAGAGCTCGACAGATTTTGCTTTTACAAGTGGAGCAAACAGCTTTCGCCATAGTGCTCCACTTGATTTATGCTTGTAAATAGCTTTATTATGATTCCTGCAAGGAGAATTTCAAATTATATGGACATGACAATGGGAGACTAAAGGAAGAAGAAAAAGTGAAAGAAAAGAAAAAAAAAGATTAGAGGTGAAAGAAAGAGGAGATAAAAGGGAGAGAGTGATAAAACCTTCTTTGTCTGCTCCATCACCTGGAAAGAGACACAAAAAGAGCAGCACAACCAACAGACATAAAGCAACAGCTACACTCGAATAACACCTAGATGCCATAGCTAAATCATATATATTATTATGTAAGCTGACATGTGTAATGTGATATTTGAAAAAAGAAAGTGAAAGAACATAAATAAATAAATAAACAAATTATAAGATTACTGTATATAAGTGAACACTTAATACCTGGGACCCAGCACCTGTGTGAGATGTGAAAGTGCACTAGTTTAGGTGAAGATTATCCAGAAATAGCTTGATAGTGATTGTGGAGAACCGAAGACCCACCTTCCCCGAGCACATAGGCAGGCGTCAGGGGACCCGTAACCCCGGACTCCCAAAGGGGCCCCTAAAGCAGGTCGCCCAGGAGGGGCCGACGCAGGATATCTGCAACACCCCACCCAAGGAAGGAGCAGAGACGACCCCGAGGAAATCCCCCAGCCACCGCAATGCCGACGCCCTCAAGAGCCGCGGAGACGAGCCCGTGGGCTCCGCTGGCAGCTAGCCCCGCTGAAGTGGTCCCGGCCATGGGCCCTGAGGGCCAGAGGCCCCAGGGGCGCCCCGCCCCCGCGACAAGGGCCCCGGCCGCCCCCCGGGGGGCCAGGCCCCGCGAAGAGGCCGCCGGGAGTGGGCCGGCGCACGCCCGGGAACCCGCCCCAAACCCGAAGCCAACCGACGCGCCAGGGGGCCAAGGCGCCCGCCAACGAAGTGGAGGAGGGCAGGACGTGGGGGGATGGGCTCCGCACCTAGCGGAGACTTGAGATGTTCTTGGGAGAGGGAGCGGACCACACCCATACCTGGAAAAAAAAAAAAAAAAAAAAACTCATTCACCCCATCCCTCCCTTGTGCCCCACTCACCACACACAGAGAAAAAAAAAAAAAAAAAAAAAGACGCTGTACACACATTCCCACATAACACTCACATCCAACACTGACCAAAGGGGGGGGGGGGGGTCACCCCAAATCGACTATACGACTGCCTGTGCCCGACCCCCGGCCCCGGCCCCAGACCAGACGCCCCCCGGACCGGGCCCCCCCAAGAGGGCGGGCCAACACGACCCGCACGAGCCACCCGGCCAGAGCCCCCCCCCTCCCCCTAAATACCTAATAAACCCCCTCCCTCCCCCCTACCCTTGCCATCCCTGCCCCCCGCCCCCTGGGGGGAGCAGAGGTATCAGCCCCAGACCTGGCAAGCCGCTGACTGCACACCGCAGCCCCCCACCAAGACCCCGGACACAGTGGCCCGCTCCAGGCCCCAGACTCCTTGCCGCCATCGGAGAACGGGGGTGTGCAGAAGACCCCGACCCTCCCTACGCCTGCTCAAATGTTGTGTTGTTGCATGTTGTTCTCAAGTGCGTTTAAAAACTGGGAGCGCCGAAGGGGATGCATGGCACAGCCCACCCCCCTTCCGGAAGGTAGCTGTTGCCAGCGCACCCCCTCCGTGTGACTGCCCAGAACCCTCAATGTCTAAGTGGGAGAGGAGGTGAAGGGAGCCGTCCGAGGTGAGGCCCACACAACATAAGCCCCCCCCCAGACGTCTTCCCCCCACCCCCCCTACCATGGCCTATATGAGTGTGCGATGTGAAAAATGTTTGAAGTGAAAGTGTCTAAGATGCATGATAAAATTGGGGAGAGGGGCGTCACCAGAAAGTGGCAACCTCCAGTAACGCCCCCTCCCACATGACCTACATGTGTGGCGGCGTGATGGAGCAGGCAGAGGGAGGAGTCCGGGGATGGGGAGCAAATGACTGGGAAGCCAACCCAGGGAGCCAGCTCCCCTACTGACTCCAATAGGCACCCCCGCTCCCCGAAAGCCCCACCCAGAGAAGGGGGCCCCGCCAGCGGCACCACCGTAGCCCGGGGGACAGGGAGAGGCCGCAGGGCCCGCCAGCCAACCACCCACCAGGACCAACACCTCAACCCCCCCCAGCCCACCCACCAAGCCTACTTAAACTAAATAAATAAATAAATAAATAAATAAATAATAATAATAATAATAATAATAATAATAAGAGGGGGGACACTGGCCAGCCGGCCCGCACGAGCCATCCCAAACCCCACCCCCAGGTGAAACCCGCACCGGAAGACGACACGGACCAGGACCGGGACAGGGGGCCGGACACAAGCCCACCAGAACGTCAACGCCCCCAACCCCCCCCCCCCCCCCCCGTAGATTTAATCCCTCCCCAACACTAACGTTCAAACAACTCACCATACATTCGACAGTAGACATCCAGGCTGGGTAGGTCCCTACTCCCCCTCCTTTCCCCCTCCCCCCACTGGCAGAGTGCCTATCCAATGAAGGAGAAGAGCATCTGCCCAGAGGTGTTAATGACCATGCCCCCCTACCACCTCAACAGGCCCCGAGGCCCCCCAGCGCACCAGAGGCCCCGTGCAGGGGCGGACACCCGGGCGCGCGCCGGCCCACACCAAAAGCGGCGCCCCCCCGGAACCGGAACCCCCGAGGCCCCGCCGGGGCCCGCGCCCGAGGGCGGCGCGCCCCGGGGACCCCCAGACCCACCCCGGACCCACCCAGCGGCAGCACAGCTACCAGGTCAGTAACCCACGTCCGTCAACACGCAGCTCCCAAAGAGCGCCGCAAGCGGCCGCTGTGGGCCACCCGTAGGCCTCCCAAACTCCTCCCAGATGGGGGCAACAGACCCCGGTGCCGGATCCACCAGGCGCCCTACTCCAAGTGCCCCCAGGAACCCCTCCATCCAGCCACTGCGCCCTGCAGGAAGCAACCCACCGCCCCCTATTCCACTAAGTGATGGTGTTGATCAGAGGAGCCCAAAGAGACCAATCAGATGTGGAAGCAGATGCTGTCTCTAGATTAATATGATCCAACAAAAGATCTCTATACTGATTGATACTGAGATTTTGTTTACTTTTCCAATTCATGAGGATAGTTTTCTTTGCGATGCATAAAGCAGTAAAAACCATGTAAACTATTTCTTTTTTCAGAGGACTTTCCTCAAAATTACCGAGCAGGCAAACTGATGGGGAAGGTGTAATTTTACAGCTCAAGCACTTTGATAAGTCCTTACATATCTGTGTCCAGAACCTCTGGACTGGTGTGCATAACCATAACGCATGAATATAATTATCAGGATGATTGCCTATGCAGTGTGGGCAGATATTAGATTGTGCCAGACCTATCTTGAATAATCTTTGTCCTGTGTAGTGTACTCTGTGAAGGATTTTGTATTGTATTAGTTGTAAGTTGGTGTTTCTAGTCAATTTGAAAGTTCTTAGACATATCTGAGCCCAGAAATTTTGTTCAAAGGTGCCTGATAAATCTTTTTCCCACTTCATTATAGGAAAAGATATCGAATCATCTATTTTAGTCAGTGTCCTGTATAATTTAGACAGTAGTTTGGGGGGGGGTTAAATCTAAGAACTGTATTATATTAGTTGGGACTTGTAAACCACCATTAATATGCTTATATTTATTTTTAATTATAGATTTAAGTTGTTCATATTCCAAGAATTTATTTTTACTAATGCCATATTGCATATTTAGTTTAGCAAAATTGATGAACTCGGTTCCGTCAAGTAGATGTTCCAGATATTTAATACCTTTATTCTTCCAGTATGTAAAGTTTATCATTTTATTATTTTGTAGGATATCAGGGTTATTCCAAATAGGTGTACGACTGCATGGGATAAGTGATGACTTTGTCATTTTGAGGAACTCCCACCATGCTGTCAGAGTAGAGCTAATGTTGATATTTTTGAAGCATGTATGCCGTTTTATATTTGAGCTAATAAACGGCAGATCTGAAATCATGATATTATTGCACATTTCCTGTTCTATATCTAACCAAGGCTCATCTAAAAGAGTATTTTTTATCCATTTAGAGATGTATTGTAGCCTATTTGCTAAGTAATAGTTATGGAAGTTAGGCAGATCTAGTCCTCCCCTGTCTTTAGTCTTCTGTATTGTCTTTAAGCTAATACGTGGGGGTTTATCTTTCCAAAGAAATTTAGAAATGGCAGAGTCTAGAGATTTAAACCAGTCAGATGATGGTTTATTGGGGATCATTGAAAATAAATAATTAATTCTAGGTAGGACCATCATTTTTATTGAAGCTACCCTACCCATAAGTGTGATTGGAAGCGATTTCCATCTTTCAAGGTCCTCTTCTATCCTGTTTAAAAGTGGGGCATGGTTAAGTTTAAGTAAATCTGTTAATTTATTCGACACAGTAATACCTAAATATTTAATATTTCCTGATTGCATTTGTAAATTTAGGGAGTTTTCGAAACAGCAATTAATTGACAGTACCGTAGATTTAGACCAGTTTAACGAGTAATCTGATACTTTAGAGAAAGATTCTAGTATTCTAATTACTTGTAAAAGAGAATTATTTGAATGCTGGAGATAAAGTAATACATCATCCGCGTACAGACTAATCTTGTGCTCTATTTTCATGCATTTTATACCTTTTACAGCTTTTGTTTGTCTGATTGTTGCTGCTAGAGGTTCTATAAAGATGGCAAAAAGTGGTGGAGAAAGAGGGCATCCTTGCCTGGTGCCCCTCTGTAGACAAAAACTGGAAGATATTTGATTATTTGTCCTGACACAGGCTGTTGGAGAATTGTATAGAATTTTTAACCAGTTTATGAATAAATCGCCAAAACCGAATTTATGAAGAGTAGCGAATAAAAATTTCCAATTTACTCTATCAAATGCTTTTTCTGCGTCTAAAGACAATATATTGGTTTTAATGTTTTTACTGTAGGAATAATCAATTAAATTAAGTAATCGGCGTGTATTTGTGGATGACTGCCTTCCTCTGATGAAACCAGTTTGATCTGGATGTATTATGAGAGGAGTTACTTTGTCTAATCTTTTTGCAAAAGCTTTACAGATTATCTTAATATCCACATTAATTAAGGATATGGGACGATAACTAGTGGGCAACACAGGATCTTTGTCTGGCTTGAGCAGAAGGCTGATGGTGGCAGAGTTCATATTAGCTGGAAATCTACCTTTTTCCTGTATTTCCTGCAACATTCTGTGGAACGTTGGGGCTAGAATATTCCAGAACTCTTTGTAAAACTCAGTGGGGAATCCATCTGGACCTGGAGCCTTTTTATTAGGCATGCTTTTAAGAGCTTCCTGGGTTTCAGCTGTTGTCAGCGGGGAATCCAGTGTCATTCTTTGGTTATCTGATAATTTAGGAAGTGTAATTTTATCCAGAAATTGGTTAATATCCTTCTCTGATGGATTTATCTGTGGTGTGTATAAAGATTTGTAGAAATCGCGGAAGGTATTATTTATACACCCTGGTTCACTTACTGTATTACCAGTTGAATCTGTAACTGCAAATATAGTAGTTTTCTCCTTATTTATTTTAAGCTGATTAGCTAGAAAGCTTCCTGACTTATTGCCATGTTCAAAATTTTCTATTCGGAGTCTTTGTATTAGAAATCTATTTTGCTTTTCAATATAGTGGTTTAGTTCTAATTTTACTTCACGGATTTTACCTAACTTTCCTTCTTCTTGAGAGGATTCTAGTAACTTAAGTTTTTCTTCTAATTCCTGAATCTTTTTGTTTTCTTTTTTCTTTTTATGAGATGAGAAAGAAATTATTTTACCTCTCATCACTGCTTTTCCAGCTTCCCACAATATCGATGCCGATGTACCTGGTTGATCATTGTATTCTAAGTATGAGGCCCACTGTTCTTTAATGAATTTTATAAATTCTTCATCTTTAAGCAGTGATGTATTAAATCTCCAGCTTTTGTTTTGTGTGGTTATTTTTTTATTAATTAAGGTGAGAGTAACAGGAGCGTGATCACTGATAGCAATAGGATGAATTACCGTCTCTGAAACAACCGACAGCAGTGAGCTACTTATTAGAAAGTAGTCCAGACGAGAGTACGAATGGTGAACATTTGAGAAAAAAGTGTATTCTTTACTAATAGGATGAAGAGAACGCCATGCATCGCAAAGACCAAAATCACTCATGTATTGTTTGACTACACTTACTGACTGCCAACTACGCTGAGTCCCTGTTTTATTCAACCTGTCTATATCGTTATTTAAACCAAAGTTGAAGTCACCTCCTATAATTAGTGAACAATCCCCGTGTTTTGAAAGTGCAAGGAAGAATTGGTGGAAAAAAGAGGGGTCATCAACATTTGGACCATATATACTGACAATACATAGCTTCTGGTTATGGATAGCTATTTTAATTATTATGTATCTACCTTCAGGATCTATAGTTTTATCTAATATTTTAAAACTAACGTTTTTGTGGATTAAGATTGCTACACCTCTCTGTCTAGAGTTATAGCAGGCCGCAAACACATTAGGGAACTCAGGTGAGTTAAGCTCACTTGCATTTGTAGCTGATTTGTGGGTTTCTTGCAATAATACAACATCTGCCTTTAATCTAGTAAGCTGGTTAATGATCTTCATTTTTTTCTCTCTGGTGCCAGCCCCATGCACATTCCATGTCACAAACTTTACATTCGCCATAGATGTGAGTGAGAAGTTAGAAGGTGCATGCCCTTGAGAAAATAGTCATACATAGACCCAGGTAGCAACATATGATGTGCTTGTGATTGACTGATGATCAGGAAAGAAGCAGACAAATAAGATAGAAATACACAAAAAAATAAAAAAGTGCAAAGAGTAAGAGAGTGTGAAAAGGGATAAACCATAGTCCGTGCCTTCTGTACCCAACCGTGAACACTAACCATTCCAACGTGCTCTTGAGCTGTGCGTGTATTTAATTTATCACCGTGTACCGATCTGTGCGTCTTATTTATTTATTTATTTTATTTATTTATTTTAAATCATTGAAACATGCTTTAAGTCCACCTGTGGTGTAACTAATAAAGCCAAGGGGTGATCTTCTGATCCCTGAACAACTGTCCATTAATATAAAGTCTGTCAACCGATATGGTGGCTTTAACGCCGTCCATCATGTATTTCTTCCTGATTGGGAACAGCACTCGCCTGCGATCTAGGATTTCCTTAGGAAACTGATCATTAACACTAAAGTCTGTCCCTCTCAGTTCCCTGCCGCAGCTTCTAACAAATTCTTTTTGTTTATAATGCTCAAATTTAGCTATGATCGGGCGAGGACGGGTTTTGTCGGGTTTCTTACCTCCGAGCCGGTGGACTCGATGAAAAGTGATGTTTTTTACCTGATCCGCCGGGATTTTTAGCTTCTGCTGGAGAAAGTTCCGGACCGTTTCTTCTGCTATCTCTCCCTGCTGCTCCTGGATGCCTGCAAAGACGAGATTATCTCTCATACTTCGCGACTGTATGTCCAGAATGGATTCCTTCATTTTCTTATTTTCGCCGGAAAGCTGGATAAACCCTTCGGTCAGCTCCGTGACCTTCTCCCTCAGCGCGTCGTTCTCCGCGGCCATAGCTGTTAGCTGGGCTTGGCTAAACTCCACCGACTCCCTTAGAGACTGAAACTCCTTGTGTAGAACCTCTACCAAGGCGAGACGCGCGTCAAGGCTGGTAAGCTTCTTGTCGATGGATTCCAAGATGTCGCTGAAGTTCCTGTCTGGGGACAAAGTGGATGAGGAAGACGCACTGGTGGAATTAGAACGAGTGCGCTTAAGTGACGGTGTGCTAGCAGCCGTAGGCTTCTGGGCCTTCCCCATCACGATGCTATCAAAACACTCGTCCAGGTAGCACTCCAGGCTCGTCACGGTCTCTTCGTCCAGTTTGTTTCCTCGTAGAAAATAAGACAGTTGTAAATGTTTGGGCTTTAACTTTGTATTATTTTCAGTTATTGGTTCGTTCCTACCTTAGCTTGTTTGATTTGAATTACATGAACGCCTCCATTTTACTTACGCACAGCTCTCGCGAGATCTCAGCCGCTCATCTCAGCCCTCTGAGAACCACCCTAGTAGTAGTAGTATTAGTAGTAGTATCAGTAGTACTAGTTGTGGTAGTAGTTGTATTAGTAGTAGTAATAGTAGTAGTAGCAGCAGTAGTAGTTGTAGTAGCACTAGTAGTAGCAGTAGCAGCAGTAGTATCATTAGTAGTAGTAGTAGTATCAGTAGTAGTAATAGTATCAGTAGTAGTAGTAGTAGTAGTAGTAGTATCAGTAGTACTAGTAGTGGTAGTAGTTTTAATTAGTAGTAGTAATAGTAGTAGTAGCAGTAGTAGTAGTTGTTGTAGTAGCAGTAGTAGTAGCAGTAGCAGCAGTAGTATCATTAGTAGTATCAGTAGTAGTAGTAGTATCAGTAGTAGTAGTAGTATCAGTAGTACTAGGAGTGGTAGTAGTTTTATTAGTAGTAGTAATAGTAGTAGTAGCAGTATTAGTAGTTGTTGTAGTAGCAGTAGTAGTAGCAGTAGCAGCAGTAGTATCATTAGTAGTAGTAGTAGTAGTAGTAGTATCAGTAGTAGTAGTAGTATCAGTAGTAGTAGTAGTAGTATCATTAGTAGTAGTAGAAGTATCAGTAGTAGTAGTAGAAGTATCAGTAGTAGTAGGAGTAGTATCAGTAGTATTAGTTGTGGTAGTAGTTGTATTAGTAGTAGTACTAGTAGTGGTAGTGGTAGTAGTTGTTGTAGTATCAGCAGTAGTATCAATAGTAGTAGTAGTAGCAGCAGTAGTATCATTAGTAGTATTAGTAGTAGTAGTAGTAGTATCAGTAGTAGTAGTAGTATCAGTAGTAGTAGTAGTAGTAGTAGAAGTATCAGTAGTAGTAGTAGTATCAGTAGTAGTAGTAGTATCAGTAGTAGTAGTAGTAGTAGAAGTATCAGTAGTATTAGGAGTAGTATCAGTTCTTAAAGAATTTGAAGGAATTTGAAGAATTTGAAGGAATTTGTAGTAGTAGTAGTAGGAGTAGTATCAGTAGTAGTAGTAGTAGTAGTAGTTGTTGTATTAGTAGTAGTAATAGTAGTAGTAGCAGTAGTAGTTGTTGTAGTAGCAGTATTAGTAGCAGTAGCAGCAGTAGTATCATTAGTAGTAGTAGTAGTAGTGTAAGTAGTAGTAGTAGTATCAGCAGCAGCAGTAGTAGTAGTAGTAGTAGTAGTATCAGTAGTAGTAGTAGTATCAGTTTTTAAAGAATTTGAAGGAATTTGAAGAATTTGAAGGAATTTGTAGTAGTAGTAGTAGTAGTATCAGTAGTACTAGTAGTAGTAGTAGTAGTTGTATTAGTAGTAGTAATAGTAGTAGTATCAGTAGTAGTAGTAGTAGTATCAGTAGTAGTAGTAGTATCAGTTTTTAAAGAATTTGAAGGAATTTGTAGTAGTAGTAGTAGTAGTCGTAGTAGTAGTATCAGTAGTACTAGTAGTAGTAGTAGTTGTATTAGTAGTAGTAATAGTAGTAGTAGCACTAGTAGTTGTTGTAGTAGCAGTAGCAGTATCAGTAGTAGTAGTAGTAGTAGTAGTAGTATCAGTAGTAGTAGTAGTATCAGCAGCAGTAGTAGTAGTAATAGTAGTAGTAGTAGTAGTAGTATCAGTAGTAGTAGTAGAAGTATGAGTAGTAGTAGTAGAAGTATCAGTAGTAGTAGTAGTATCAGTTTTTAAAGAATTTGAAGGAATTTCTAGTAGTAGTAGTAGTAGTAGTAGTAGTAGTAGTATCAGTAGTACTACTAGTAGTAGTAGTTGTATTAGTGGTAGTAATAGTAGTAGTAGCAGTAGTAGTTGTTGTAGTAGCAGTAGCAGCAGTAGTATCATTAGTAGTAGTAGTATCAGTAGTAGTAGTAGTATCAGTAGTAGTAGTACTAGTAGTAGTAGTAGTAGTAGTTGTATTAGTAGTAGTAATAGTTGTAGTATCAGTAGTAGTTGTTGTAGTATCAGCAGTAGTATCAGTAGTAGTTGTTGTAGTATCAGCAGTAGCATCAGTAGTAGTAGCAGCAGTAGCAGCAGTAGTATCATTAGTAGTAGTAGTAGTAGTAGTATCAGTAGTAGTAGTAGTAGTATCAGTAGTAGTAGTAGTAGTAGTAGTAGTAGCAGTAGTAGTAGTAGGAGGAGTAGTATCTGTTGTAGTAGTAGTATTAATATCAGTTGTATCAGAAGAACTACAAGGAATTTGAAGAATTTGAAAAAATTGAAGAATTTGAAGTATTTGAAGTATTTGAAAATTTTGAAAAAATGTGAAAAATGTGAAAAAATTTGAAAAAATTGAAAGATTATAACCATTTGAACCATTTGAACAATTTGACCAATAAGAACGATTACAAGAATTTGAAGGAATTCGAAGGAATATGAAAAATTTGAAGAATTTGAAGGAATTTGCATTCATTTCAATGGGAGCAAAAAACGCACAAAAAGTACAAATACTTTAAAAAGTATAAAAGGTACCATAACCATGAGATATAGCAGTAATGTCGAGAACGAGCCGAACGTTTTGGTACGAAAATCGTTGAAATCGGTTTAAGTATGGAGGAGTAGTTAGACGCACAAAAACGTACGGAATAATAATAATAATAATAATAATAATAATAATAATAAAGAAAAACAGGAAAACAATAAGTGAGAATGCTGTATAGCATTCTCACTGACTAGAAAAAGCTGTTCCTACGCAACAGCGAGTGAGAATGCTAATCTGCAGAATGATTTGAGGAGAAGATGCAGAAGATCCATGCAGAAGAGAAAAAATAACTAAAAAACATTGAAGAATTTGAAAAATTTGAAGAATTTGAAGTAATTTGTATTAGTAGTAGTAGTAGTAGTAGTATCAGTAGTAGTAGTAGTAGTAGTAGTATCAGTAGTAGTAGTAGTATCAGTAGTATCAGTAGTAGCAGTAGTAGTAGTAGTGTGACGGACGTGTACGTTGATAGCTAGTGGCTCCCTCACTGACTACGTGCTCCGGTCAGAGAACAGCTGCGACTTCAGGTGTCATTACGGACTTTATTGCTGATCATGTGAGAAAATGTGTGAGCATGTATAGATACGTGTGGTTTCTGCAAGATAAACATATACAGGAAGAGTAACTAGAATATTGTACATCTAGATTCCAGATATACATATACAAGTTCTAACATATGCAGAATATTCGGTTTCAGGTAGAATCGAATATACACATCCAGTTACATTAACAATATATTATAATTATGTAACATTTCAGTAACAGTAATGTAACAAAGAAGAGGATTACCGCAAGTAGCAAGCAATAACAGGATAACACAAGTGAGAACTGGGCACACAGGGTGTCAATATAGAACATATGAATGCAGTACACCCAATGTCCACAAGGTGGCGTACAAAGACCACAAATGGTAGAAGCAGTTCTTCCCACCGCACGGTCGAGAAACGACTATCCACCCGAACACACCGGCTCCACAAGCGCTCCACACCGCACTCGGAAGCCGGTTCACAATCCTGAATATCCTCAGACCAGCAGAAACGACGCTACAATTTAGAGCACTGCCAAACAGCTCTCAGACTGAACTATTCTTGCGACGGCAAACCAAGAGATGAGCGTCGGCTCGGCACTTCCTCGTCTGAATACATTGGAGCTCGCGGTAACTAAGGTTACACGGTTACCGAACTAATAGCGGGTAGTAAACACAAACGTACGAAGGAATTATGTACTTACATTGTCATCAACGCACACGTACACACAAAGGATTCAACATTTAGCGAGGTGCTGAAGCAGAGCTGCAAAAGCCTGCTAGCGGGGCACACACTAAAGTCTGATCATGAATGTGCGCAGGCGCGTGGTATGTTCCTAGTAACGTCTCTGACGTCACGACGCAGCTTTCAGCAGGGAGTTTTCCACAGCCGCCCCCGGATTCGTGGAGCGAATACGTAAACCAGGAAAGTCTCTGCTGGATCGGCGCAGCTGAGTTCTCAGTCGTCAGGCATCTCCGGAAGTTCGACCAACTTGGCGACGGGACGGGTGTAGAGGTTACCCTTGATGTCTACCTCTGCAACTCGCACCTTACCGTCGTCGCTGGGGATGATACGGGTGATACGCCCAACGGGCCATAACGCTCTTGGGAGCTGTGAGTCAAGCACCATGACGACAGTACCCACTGCCAGATCCGGGGTAGTAGTTCTCCACTTCTGGCGTAGCTGTAGGCCAGGCAAGTAATTACGGATGAAGTGACTCCAGAAGAGGTCGGCAAGTACCTGACTATGCCGCCATCGACGTCGTCCTAGTCGGTCGCTGGAGCCGTAAACTGCCTGAGGGAGTGAAGCATCTCGTCGTCCCATGAGGAGAAGATTGGGGGTAATCGGGTCAGGATCGGCCAAATCAGAAGATGCGTAGCCTAAGGGCTTAGAATTGAGGATGCCCTCAACTTCAATGATTACAGTCATTAGAGCTTCCTCTGACAGAACTTGATCCTTCAGGACTGTCTGGAGTGAAGCTTTGGCCGACTTAATCTCCCTCTCCCACACTCCTCCAAAGTGTGGAGCGAGAGGGGGATTGAATTGGAATAGGATGCACTGTTTGGCCAGCTGTTCCTTAAGCGATGGCTCAAGTGCGGCAAAGGATTGCTGGAGCTCTCTCTCACCGCCACGGAAATTAGTACCTCTGTCGCAGAGTATCTCATAGGGTTTGCCCCTACGTGCTATGAAGCGGCGGAGAGCAAGAAGAAAGGAGTCCGTGTCCATACTTGGCATCAGATCAAGATGAATGCAGCGGGTTGTGAGACATTTGAACAAGATGCCCCAACGTTTCTCGTGCCGCCGTCCCAACTTGATAGTGTATGGGCCAAAACAGTCCACTCCAGTGGACCAAAATGGCGGCTTGTTAATACGAAGACGCGCAGCAGGTAGGTCAGCCATCTTAGGGATCGTAGGCTTACTTCTCCATCTACGACACTCAACACAGTGTCGTTGGTGTTTCTTGATAGCTTGGCGGCCTCTGAGGACCCAGTATGACCTCCTAATCTCCGCGAAGACTCGCTCTGGACCAGCGTGTAGGAGACGATCATCGTAGTCCTTAACCAGGAGCTGAGTGATGGGGTGTTCTGGTGCTAGGACGACCGGGTGGATTGAGTCTTCGGGTAGATCATTAGCTTTGCGAAGGCGACCTCCCACTCTAATAAGACCAAGTATCTGGTCGTACTCTGGTGAGAGAGATCTGAGGCGACTACTAGGTCGGATTGGTCGGTCGTGTTGCAGAGCGCTGAGTTCCTCGGGGAAGCTATCTGCTTGCACCCGCTTCAGGAGAACTACTTCTGTCTCTATGCGATCTGAAGCGGGCATAGGAGCTACAGCCGCCCCGTGTTGAGACCGGTAAGTAGCATCTACTAGGTCGGACCAGGTCGTGTACTGCAGTGGATCAGGATAGGTATCGGGGACTGTAACCTGACCACAGAACATGGACTTCCTGAGCTCTACTGTATCTTCTACTTTCTCCACCAAGTTCTCTGGCCACTGGCTGGGGGATTCGTACAGGAAAGCAGGACCATTGTTCCAGCGGGTAGGCTGAGCGAGCTGGTGTAGTGACTTCCCCCGAGTGATGTCATCAGCTGGGTTCTGGTCGGAGGGAACGTACCTCCAGTCACTGGTGTTGGTGTGTTCTTGGATCTCCGCTATGCGAGTTCCAACAAACACCTTGTATTGAACTGAGTCAGACCGGATCCAACTGAGCACCGTGGTAGAATCTGACCACATGACGGTGCGACCTATAGTCAGAGTGAGCTCGGAGTGCAGTAGTTTGGCGAGCTGTGCTCCGGTCAACGCAGCGCTGAGTTCCAGGCGAGGCATGGATAGTTGCTTCCGTGGTGCGACCCTGGATCGTGCCATAACGAATGACACATGTGAGTGTCCTTCTGCATCTTCCATACGGAGGTATGCAACGGATCCGTATGCCTTCTCTGACGCATCACAGAAGACATGTAGAGACACATTAGACGGTTCGGCACTCGCGGTGACAGGTATGTAGCAGCGTGGCATGCTGACGTGCTGAAGGTGACAAAGTTCGATCTCCCAATTCTGCCACACTGAGAGGAGTTCCCCTGTGATGGGTTCATCCCACTGTTGATCATGTCTCCAGAGGGCTTGGATCAGGACCTTAGCACGAGTGGTATACGGGATAATGTACCCTAGCGGGTCATACTGGGACGCTAGGACTCTGTACACGTTTCTCAGTGTAGGTTCGGAGGTAACTGGTTGACGGTACTTGTAGCCAAGTGTGTCTGAGGGACAGTGCCACCGTAGACCTAAGGTTGATTCCTGAGGATCCGCTCTTTCTGCTGTTAGACACAGCTCACAGCCTTCAGACCTTGCCTCCGACGGAAGGTGGGCGATTACTTCTGGTCGGTTGCTTGCCCACTGCCTCATGTCGAATCCACCAGCGGCGAGCAGGGCTCTCATCTTGTCTATCAGCTGTTTGGCTTGTTGTGGGGTGCAGACGGACTGGAGGCAGTTATCCACGTAGAAGGCGTTGTTGACTGAGTTCAGGACCTCTTCATTGCTGGCACTGTTGGTCTTGACATGCTGTTGTAGTGCATATATAGCACAGCACGGACTGCAGGTAGTCCCGAAAGGTAGAACACGCCATTCATAGATGTCTGGGCTACGCTCCTTCTCCATGTCACGCCACAGGAAGCGAAGGAGTGGTTGATCCTCTGGAAGTAACCGAATCTGATGGAACATCCCACGGATGTCTCCGCTGATAGCTACTGGGTACTCCCTGAACCTGAGAAGTACGCTGAGCAGCGAAGCTCCGAGGTTAGGTCCAGGAAGTAAGATGTCGTTGAGGGCAGTCTGCTGGTACTTGAACGAACAATTGAACACCACTCTGGCCTTCCCGTTGTGGTGAACCATGTGGTGCGGGATGTACCAGGACTCCTCTGACTGACTTGCTTCATCGCTGCTGATTTTGGCAACATATCCAGCTCTCTCCAACCTGTGGACCTCTTCGTTGTAGACCTTAGCCAGATCGGGATTACCGGATAAGCGTCGCTCTGTGGCTCGTAGCAAGGGCATCACTGCTAGTGGAAGTGCATGTAACTTAGGGGCTGTTGGCTTGCGAAGTAGAGGTGTAGCGTAGCGAGCTATACCGTCTACATTCACACGGACAGTTCGCCGTTCCAGTGTGTTGACAGCCAGCTGATCTTGCTTGGAGCGTGTTGCTTCTTTCTCGGAACGATACGGCAGGGTGTCAACTTGCCAGAGCATCTCAACGTGCTGATGTAGATCTTGATTAGGAGACTGGAATGCTGCGTGGAGACATGACGTCTCTGTGGAGGGGGCTTGCAGGAAGTTAGTCGGCCCTTGTATGGCCCATCCTAGCAGAGTGCACACAGCTACTGGACTACCTTGATTTCCTCTCAGTATCGGACGCACAGGAGTGATCAGATGTGGGTGATCAGAGCCGATGAGGAGTAAAGGCTGAACTAAGCTGAAGCTTCGCACTGGAACTCCACGGAGATAGTTAAACCTCCTCTTGAGCATCTCTGCGGGGCAGGATTGTTCTGCAAGACTGAGCTCATCTGCAGTGAAGGCATGACTGATGGCATATTTTGCTCGAGTGTTGTTAGAGTTGCATACCTCGAATGACACCGACGCTCCGTTAAGTTTCACTACGTCTTGTCTGATAGTGCGAAGTGATAGAACCTCATTCTCCCTCGGCAGGTCAAGATACTTGGCAGCGGCAGGAAGGAGAATGGTTCTTTCAGAGCCGTCGTCTAGTATGGCGTAAGTGTCCAGTGTCTTGCCTCTGCTGTGCAATTGGATAGGAACGACCTTAACCATGACACGACTAGAATGACTGGACTGACTGACGTACACCATGCTGGAAGATGTAGCGACTGTAGAGGGACTCTGGCAGGCTTTGGTGGCCACTTCGTGCAGGACAAGAAGGTGTTGCTCATTGCAGGTGGAGCATGGCTTCTTCAGGGTGCAGCTCTCCGGCTTGTGTCCACGCCCACATCGCCAGCATTTACTCTTCTCTTTAATCCAAGTACCTTTCTCAGCTGTGCTGAGCTTGGAGAACTCTGTACAGGCGCTGAGGTAGTGTTCTTGGTTGGAGCAGTAAGGGCAATAGGGCTTAAAGCGCTCTCGCTTCTTGGATGCTTGACCGGGTTTAGAATTGGCTGGGAAGGTAGCAGAACCTTGTGGTGACTCTGAGTTCTCAGGCTGATTAGTCACGTAGATCATAGCAGACTTAGGTGGTTGGGTCTTAACGGGCTTGTACCTGCGCTCGGGCTGAGTGACTTCAGTTGTGGGGACTCCTGTAGCACATCTTGCCACCTGAATAGCTTGTGCCTTGAGTTCCAACCAGTCGGCAAAATCAGGGAGTGTGTATGTCCGGTCAGTACCACTGCGGATGATCCCTTTAGTTATGCAATACTCTGCGAAGCGGTCTCTGTAAGTGGCGGGCAGCTTGCTCAGCAGTGTGTCCACATGAGAGCCACATCTCAGCTCAGCTCGAGAGGAACCATCGTTAGTACTTAGCAGGCCCACTAAGGTGCTGACAGCGTATGAGAAGTCCTCAAAGGCCTGTGCGTCACCTGGCTTGATAGGGGGAGAGTTCAGGATAGCCTTCAACTCTCCTTGGACAAGCTGGCGCGGCTGACCGTAGCGCTGTTCAAGGGCGTGCATAGTACTGGTGTATGGCGTTCGGTCATTGACATACCTCTTTGCCACCTGATAGGCGTTTGGTAGTTTGAGGAGGTCGAGGAGCACTTGGTACTTGTAGTCCTCAGTTAGGTGCTTGTGTGGACCTAGCACACTGTCTAGTCCCTTCTTCATCATTATGAAGTCACTTTCCTTGCCAGAGCTGAATGGGATAAGCTTGGGCTTTGGAATGCCGTAGGAAGAGGCAATGGCCATTTCCAAGATACCAGGAGCTGTAGGTTCTGATGGTAGGACGGTTTGCCTGTTAGGCGTTGGCTTTAGCATTGTAGTCATTTGTGTAGTTGGCAGGGGTGATGGGTAATGTTGAACTGCAGGTACGTAGGCAGGGTACTGAGGGTAGGACTGATATATGAAAGGAGGATGAGGGAAAGAGTTACTCTGTTGGACAGGAGGTAGATGGTTAGCAGTCTGTGTTGGCAAAGCCTGTGGCGTAATGGGCTGTGGCACAGACTGTAACTGTTGTCCATTCTGTCTATTTGGAGTATGGGGTACAGAGATGGGATTGGAAATCCATCCGTCATCAGCCAGTAGTTGTGCTGAGGCCTGATGAACTGGCTGGCTAAGCATGGCTTGGTCTTGTATACCTGGCTCCCCGGTCTGCAGTTGAAGGTTGGGCTGTCGTAATGGGGAGCTGTGCTGTGACATTGGCTGCTGTATGGGTTCTTCTTTAGCGACAGTAGTGTAGCGAGTAGGGCTGTGCACTGGTGTTGACCAATGGTTGCTAGCAGGACTGTCCAGGATTAGCCTCGGTACGCTAGTGAACTGTGGAGGATATGGTGGCTGGTACACTGGAGCACTTCGTGGGTAGGACAGTCGTTTAACGTTGTCCATTTCAAGCTGCAACTGCTGTAGTTGTTTGGTTAGGTCATGGTGACGTGCTTCCATACGGTGCCATTGCTCCTCTTTGCTTGCACTTTGCGTAGTTAAAATAGGCGTGATGAAGTCGGCAGATGCTAGCTGGCTAGCTGGTTGACTCACGGTAGGCTGATGGAGATGTTGATCAAAGGGGGGCAGCTGTTTGGCTGGGAAACCAAGTTCGTAGTCCCCAAGATGCCGTGGGAGCTGTCTCCTTCTCTGAGGACGGGCTTGGATGTTGTCCTCTCCATATTCACCTGGGAAGGTCGCCATAGCGCAGTGAGCGGAGCTTCTCCGGCTCGAAGGACCACTTGTGACGGACGTGTACGTTGATAGCTAGTGGCTCCCTCACTGACTACGTGCTCCGGTCAGAGAACAGCTGCGACTTCAGGTGTCATTACGGACTTTATTGCTGATCATGTGAGAAAATGTGTGAGCATGTATAGATACGTGTGGTTTCTGCAAGATAAACATATACAGGAAGAGTAACTAGAATATTGTACATCTAGATTCCAGATATACATATACAAGTTCTAACATATGCAGAATATTCGGTTTCAGGTAGAATCGAATATACACATCCAGTTACATTAACAATATATTATAATTATGTAACATTTCAGTAACAGTAATGTAACAAAGAAGAGGATTACCGCAAGTAGCAAGCAATAACAGGATAACACAAGTGAGAACTGGGCACACAGGGTGTCAATATAGAACATATGAATGCAGTACACCCAATGTCCACAAGGTGGCGTACAAAGACCACAAATGGTAGAAGCAGTTCTTCCCACCGCACGGTCGAGAAACGACTATCCACCCGAACACACCGGCTCCACAAGCGCTCCACACCGCACTCGGAAGCCGGTTCACAATCCTGAATATCCTCAGACCAGCAGAAACGACGCTACAATTTAGAGCACTGCCAAACAGCTCTCAGACTGAACTATTCTTGCGACGGCAAACCAAGAGATGAGCGTCGGCTCGGCACTTCCTCGTCTGAATACATTGGAGCTCGCGGTAACTAAGGTTACACGGTTACCGAACTAATAGCGGGTAGTAAACACAAACGTACGAAGGAATTATGTACTTACATTGTCATCAACGCACACGTACACACAAAGGATTCAACATTTAGCGAGGTGCTGAAGCAGAGCTGCAAAAGCCTGCTAGCGGGGCACACACTAAAGTCTGATCATGAATGTGCGCAGGCGCGTGGTATGTTCCTAGTAACGTCTCTGACGTCACGACGCAGCTTTCAGCAGGGAGTTTTCCACAGCCGCCCCCGGATTCGTGGAGCGAATACGTAAACCAGGAAAGTCTCTGCTGGATCGGCGCAGCTGAGTTCTCAGTCGTCAGGCATCTCCGGAAGTTCGACCAACTTGGCGACGGGACGGGTGTAGAGGTTACCCTTGATGTCTACCTCTGCAACTCGCACCTTACCGTCGTCGCTGGGGATGATACGGGTGATACGCCCAACGGGCCATAACGCTCTTGGGAGCTGTGAGTCAAGCACCATGACGACAGTACCCACTGCCAGATCCGGGGTAGTAGTTCTCCACTTCTGGCGTAGCTGTAGGCCAGGCAAGTAATTACGGATGAAGTGACTCCAGAAGAGGTCGGCAAGTACCTGACTATGCCGCCATCGACGTCGTCCTAGTCGGTCGCTGGAGCCGTAAACTGCCTGAGGGAGTGAAGCATCTCGTCGTCCCATGAGGAGAAGATTGGGGGTAATCGGGTCAGGATCGGCCAAATCAGAAGATGCGTAGCCTAAGGGCTTAGAATTGAGGATGCCCTCAACTTCAATGATTACAGTCATTAGAGCTTCCTCTGACAGAACTTGATCCTTCAGGACTGTCTGGAGTGAAGCTTTGGCCGACTTAATCTCCCTCTCCCACACTCCTCCAAAGTGTGGAGCGAGAGGGGGATTGAATTGGAATAGGATGCACTGTTTGGCCAGCTGTTCCTTAAGCGATGGCTCAAGTGCGGCAAAGGATTGCTGGAGCTCTCTCTCACCGCCACGGAAATTAGTACCTCTGTCGCAGAGTATCTCATAGGGTTTGCCCCTACGTGCTATGAAGCGGCGGAGAGCAAGAAGAAAGGAGTCCGTGTCCATACTTGGCATCAGATCAAGATGAATGCAGCGGGTTGTGAGACATTTGAACAAGATGCCCCAACGTTTCTCGTGCCGCCGTCCCAACTTGATAGTGTATGGGCCAAAACAGTCCACTCCAGTGGACCAAAATGGCGGCTTGTTAATACGAAGACGCGCAGCAGGTAGGTCAGCCATCTTAGGGATCGTAGGCTTACTTCTCCATCTACGACACTCAACACAGTGTCGTTGGTGTTTCTTGATAGCTTGGCGGCCTCTGAGGACCCAGTATGACCTCCTAATCTCCGCGAAGACTCGCTCTGGACCAGCGTGTAGGAGACGATCATCGTAGTCCTTAACCAGGAGCTGAGTGATGGGGTGTTCTGGTGCTAGGACGACCGGGTGGATTGAGTCTTCGGGTAGATCATTAGCTTTGCGAAGGCGACCTCCCACTCTAATAAGACCAAGTATCTGGTCGTACTCTGGTGAGAGAGATCTGAGGCGACTACTAGGTCGGATTGGTCGGTCGTGTTGCAGAGCGCTGAGTTCCTCGGGGAAGCTATCTGCTTGCACCCGCTTCAGGAGAACTACTTCTGTCTCTATGCGATCTGAAGCGGGCATAGGAGCTACAGCCGCCCCGTGTTGAGACCGGTAAGTAGCATCTACTAGGTCGGACCAGGTCGTGTACTGCAGTGGATCAGGATAGGTATCGGGGACTGTAACCTGACCACAGAACATGGACTTCCTGAGCTCTACTGTATCTTCTACTTTCTCCACCAAGTTCTCTGGCCACTGGCTGGGGGATTCGTACAGGAAAGCAGGACCATTGTTCCAGCGGGTAGGCTGAGCGAGCTGGTGTAGTGACTTCCCCCGAGTGATGTCATCAGCTGGGTTCTGGTCGGAGGGAACGTACCTCCAGTCACTGGTGTTGGTGTGTTCTTGGATCTCCGCTATGCGAGTTCCAACAAACACCTTGTATTGAACTGAGTCAGACCGGATCCAACTGAGCACCGTGGTAGAATCTGACCACATGACGGTGCGACCTATAGTCAGAGTGAGCTCGGAGTGCAGTAGTTTGGCGAGCTGTGCTCCGGTCAACGCAGCGCTGAGTTCCAGGCGAGGCATGGATAGTTGCTTCCGTGGTGCGACCCTGGATCGTGCCATAACGAATGACACATGTGAGTGTCCTTCTGCATCTTCCATACGGAGGTATGCAACGGATCCGTATGCCTTCTCTGACGCATCACAGAAGACATGTAGAGACACATTAGACGGTTCGGCACTCGCGGTGACAGGTATGTAGCAGCGTGGCATGCTGACGTGCTGAAGGTGACAAAGTTCGATCTCCCAATTCTGCCACACTGAGAGGAGTTCCCCTGTGATGGGTTCATCCCACTGTTGATCATGTCTCCAGAGGGCTTGGATCAGGACCTTAGCACGAGTGGTATACGGGATAATGTACCCTAGCGGGTCATACTGGGACGCTAGGACTCTGTACACGTTTCTCAGTGTAGGTTCGGAGGTAACTGGTTGACGGTACTTGTAGCCAAGTGTGTCTGAGGGACAGTGCCACCGTAGACCTAAGGTTGATTCCTGAGGATCCGCTCTTTCTGCTGTTAGACACAGCTCACAGCCTTCAGACCTTGCCTCCGACGGAAGGTGGGCGATTACTTCTGGTCGGTTGCTTGCCCACTGCCTCATGTCGAATCCACCAGCGGCGAGCAGGGCTCTCATCTTGTCTATCAGCTGTTTGGCTTGTTGTGGGGTGCAGACGGACTGGAGGCAGTTATCCACGTAGAAGGCGTTGTTGACTGAGTTCAGGACCTCTTCATTGCTGGCACTGTTGGTCTTGACATGCTGTTGTAGTGCATATATAGCACAGCACGGACTGCAGGTAGTCCCGAAAGGTAGAACACGCCATTCATAGATGTCTGGGCTACGCTCCTTCTCCATGTCACGCCACAGGAAGCGAAGGAGTGGTTGATCCTCTGGAAGTAACCGAATCTGATGGAACATCCCACGGATGTCTCCGCTGATAGCTACTGGGTACTCCCTGAACCTGAGAAGTACGCTGAGCAGCGAAGCTCCGAGGTTAGGTCCAGGAAGTAAGATGTCGTTGAGGGCAGTCTGCTGGTACTTGAACGAACAATTGAACACCACTCTGGCCTTCCCGTTGTGGTGAACCATGTGGTGCGGGATGTACCAGGACTCCTCTGACTGACTTGCTTCATCGCTGCTGATTTTGGCAACATATCCAGCTCTCTCCAACCTGTGGACCTCTTCGTTGTAGACCTTAGCCAGATCGGGATTACCGGATAAGCGTCGCTCTGTGGCTCGTAGCAAGGGCATCACTGCTAGTGGAAGTGCATGTAACTTAGGGGCTGTTGGCTTGCGAAGTAGAGGTGTAGCGTAGCGAGCTATACCGTCTACATTCACACGGACAGTTCGCCGTTCCAGTGTGTTGACAGCCAGCTGATCTTGCTTGGAGCGTGTTGCTTCTTTCTCGGAACGATACGGCAGGGTGTCAACTTGCCAGAGCATCTCAACGTGCTGATGTAGATCTTGATTAGGAGACTGGAATGCTGCGTGGAGACATGACGTCTCTGTGGAGGGGGCTTGCAGGAAGTTAGTCGGCCCTTGTATGGCCCATCCTAGCAGAGTGCACACAGCTACTGGACTACCTTGATTTCCTCTCAGTATCGGACGCACAGGAGTGATCAGATGTGGGTGATCAGAGCCGATGAGGAGTAAAGGCTGAACTAAGCTGAAGCTTCGCACTGGAACTCCACGGAGATAGTTAAACCTCCTCTTGAGCATCTCTGCGGGGCAGGATTGTTCTGCAAGACTGAGCTCATCTGCAGTGAAGGCATGACTGATGGCATATTTTGCTCGAGTGTTGTTAGAGTTGCATACCTCGAATGACACCGACGCTCCGTTAAGTTTCACTACGTCTTGTCTGATAGTGCGAAGTGATAGAACCTCATTCTCCCTCGGCAGGTCAAGATACTTGGCAGCGGCAGGAAGGAGAATGGTTCTTTCAGAGCCGTCGTCTAGTATGGCGTAAGTGTCCAGTGTCTTGCCTCTGCTGTGCAATTGGATAGGAACGACCTTAACCATGACACGACTAGAATGACTGGACTGACTGACGTACACCATGCTGGAAGATGTAGCGACTGTAGAGGGACTCTGGCAGGCTTTGGTGGCCACTTCGTGCAGGACAAGAAGGTGTTGCTCATTGCAGGTGGAGCATGGCTTCTTCAGGGTGCAGCTCTCCGGCTTGTGTCCACGCCCACATCGCCAGCATTTACTCTTCTCTTTAATCCAAGTACCTTTCTCAGCTGTGCTGAGCTTGGAGAACTCTGTACAGGCGCTGAGGTAGTGTTCTTGGTTGGAGCAGTAAGGGCAATAGGGCTTAAAGCGCTCTCGCTTCTTGGATGCTTGACCGGGTTTAGAATTGGCTGGGAAGGTAGCAGAACCTTGTGGTGACTCTGAGTTCTCAGGCTGATTAGTCACGTAGATCATAGCAGACTTAGGTGGTTGGGTCTTAACGGGCTTGTACCTGCGCTCGGGCTGAGTGACTTCAGTTGTGGGGACTCCTGTAGCACATCTTGCCACCTGAATAGCTTGTGCCTTGAGTTCCAACCAGTCGGCAAAATCAGGGAGTGTGTATGTCCGGTCAGTACCACTGCGGATGATCCCTTTAGTTATGCAATACTCTGCGAAGCGGTCTCTGTAAGTGGCGGGCAGCTTGCTCAGCAGTGTGTCCACATGAGAGCCACATCTCAGCTCAGCTCGAGAGGAACCATCGTTAGTACTTAGCAGGCCCACTAAGGTGCTGACAGCGTATGAGAAGTCCTCAAAGGCCTGTGCGTCACCTGGCTTGATAGGGGGAGAGTTCAGGATAGCCTTCAACTCTCCTTGGACAAGCTGGCGCGGCTGACCGTAGCGCTGTTCAAGGGCGTGCATAGTACTGGTGTATGGCGTTCGGTCATTGACATACCTCTTTGCCACCTGATAGGCGTTTGGTAGTTTGAGGAGGTCGAGGAGCACTTGGTACTTGTAGTCCTCAGTTAGGTGCTTGTGTGGACCTAGCACACTGTCTAGTCCCTTCTTCATCATTATGAAGTCACTTTCCTTGCCAGAGCTGAATGGGATAAGCTTGGGCTTTGGAATGCCGTAGGAAGAGGCAATGGCCATTTCCAAGATACCAGGAGCTGTAGGTTCTGATGGTAGGACGGTTTGCCTGTTAGGCGTTGGCTTTAGCATTGTAGTCATTTGTGTAGTTGGCAGGGGTGATGGGTAATGTTGAACTGCAGGTACGTAGGCAGGGTACTGAGGGTAGGACTGATATATGAAAGGAGGATGAGGGAAAGAGTTACTCTGTTGGACAGGAGGTAGATGGTTAGCAGTCTGTGTTGGCAAAGCCTGTGGCGTAATGGGCTGTGGCACAGACTGTAACTGTTGTCCATTCTGTCTATTTGGAGTATGGGGTACAGAGATGGGATTGGAAATCCATCCGTCATCAGCCAGTAGTTGTGCTGAGGCCTGATGAACTGGCTGGCTAAGCATGGCTTGGTCTTGTATACCTGGCTCCCCGGTCTGCAGTTGAAGGTTGGGCTGTCGTAATGGGGAGCTGTGCTGTGACATTGGCTGCTGTATGGGTTCTTCTTTAGCGACAGTAGTGTAGCGAGTAGGGCTGTGCACTGGTGTTGACCAATGGTTGCTAGCAGGACTGTCCAGGATTAGCCTCGGTACGCTAGTGAACTGTGGAGGATATGGTGGCTGGTACACTGGAGCACTTCGTGGGTAGGACAGTCGTTTAACGTTGTCCATTTCAAGCTGCAACTGCTGTAGTTGTTTGGTTAGGTCATGGTGACGTGCTTCCATACGGTGCCATTGCTCCTCTTTGCTTGCACTTTGCGTAGTTAAAATAGGCGTGATGAAGTCGGCAGATGCTAGCTGGCTAGCTGGTTGACTCACGGTAGGCTGATGGAGATGTTGATCAAAGGGGGGCAGCTGTTTGGCTGGGAAACCAAGTTCGTAGTCCCCAAGATGCCGTGGGAGCTGTCTCCTTCTCTGAGGACGGGCTTGGATGTTGTCCTCTCCATATTCACCTGGGAAGGTCGCCATAGCGCAGTGAGCGGAGCTTCTCCGGCTCGAAGGACCACTTGTGACGGACGTGTACGTTGATAGCTAGTGGCTCCCTCACTGACTACGTGCTCCGGTCAGAGAACAGCTGCGACTTCAGGTGTCATTACGGACTTTATTGCTGATCATGTGAGAAAATGTGTGAGCATGTATAGATACGTGTGGTTTCTGCAAGATAAACATATACAGGAAGAGTAACTAGAATATTGTACATCTAGATTCCAGATATACATATACAAGTTCTAACATATGCAGAATATTCGGTTTCAGGTAGAATCGAATATACACATCCAGTTACATTAACAATATATTATAATTATGTAACATTTCAGTAACAGTAATGTAACAAAGAAGAGGATTACCGCAAGTAGCAAGCAATAACAGGATAACACAAGTGAGAACTGGGCACACAGGGTGTCAATATAGAACATATGAATGCAGTACACCCAATGTCCACAAGGTGGCGTACAAAGACCACAAATGGTAGAAGCAGTTCTTCCCACCGCACGGTCGAGAAACGACTATCCACCCGAACACACCGGCTCCACAAGCGCTCCACACCGCACTCGGAAGCCGGTTCACAATCCTGAATATCCTCAGACCAGCAGAAACGACGCTACAATTTAGAGCACTGCCAAACAGCTCTCAGACTGAACTATTCTTGCGACGGCAAACCAAGAGATGAGCGTCGGCTCGGCACTTCCTCGTCTGAATACATTGGAGCTCGCGGTAACTAAGGTTACACGGTTACCGAACTAATAGCGGGTAGTAAACACAAACGTACGAAGGAATTATGTACTTACATTGTCATCAACGCACACGTACACACAAAGGATTCAACATTTAGCGAGGTGCTGAAGCAGAGCTGCAAAAGCATGCTAGCGGGGCACACACTAAAGTCTGATCATGAATGTGCGCAGGCGCGTGGTATGTTCCTAGTAACGTCTCTGACGTCACGACGCAGCTTTCAGCAGGGAGTTTTCCACAAGTAGTATCAGTAGTAGTAGTATCAGTTTTTAAAGAATCTTAAGGAATTTGAAGGAATTTGAAGAATTTGAAGGAATTTGTAGTAGTAGTTGTAGTAGTATCAGTAGTACTAGTAGAAGTAGTACTTGTATTATTAGTAGTAATAGTATCAGTTTTTAAAGAATTTGAAGGAATTTGTAGTAGTAGTAATAGTAGTAGTAGTAGTATCAGTAGTACTAGTAGTAGTAGTAGTTGTATTAGTAGTAGTTGTTGTAGTAGCAGCAGTAGTATCGTTAGTAGTAGTAGTAGTAGTAGTTTCAGTAGTAGTAGTAGTAGTATCAGTAGTAGTAGTAGTAGTAGTAGTAGTATCAGTAGTAGTAGTAGTAGTAGTAGTAGTAGTAGTAGTAGTTTTTAAAGAATTTGAAGGAATTTGAAGAATTTGAAGGAATTTGTAGTAGTAGTAGTATCAGTAGTACTAGTAGTAGTAGTAGTTGTATTAGTAGTAGTAGTATCAGTAGTAGTAGTATCAGTAGTAGCAGTAGTAGCAGTTTTTAAAGAATTTTCAAGGAATTTGTAGTAGTAGTAGTAGTAGTAGTAGTAGTATCAGTAGTTCTAGTAGTAGTAGTAGTTGTATTAGTAGTAGTAATAGTAGTAGTATCAGTAGTAGTAGTAGTAGTATCAGTAGTAGTGGTAGTATCAGTTTTTAAAGAATTTGAAGGAATTTGTAGTAGTAGTAGTAGTAGTAGTAGTATTAGTAGTAGTTTCAGTAGTACTAGTAGTGGTAGTAGTATCAGTAGTAGTACTAGTAGTGGTAGTAGTATCAGTAGTAGTAATAGTAGTAGTAGCAGTAGTAGTTGTTGTAGTAGCAGTAGTAGTAGCAGTAGCAGCAGTAGTATCATTAGTAGTAGTAGTAGTAGTAGTATCAGTAGTATCAGTAGTAGTAGTAGTAGTAGTAGTAGTATCAGTAGTAGTAGTATAAGTATCAGTAGTAGTAGTAGTAGTATCAGTGGTAGTGGTAGTATCATTTTTTAAAGTTTTGAAGGAATTTGTAGTAGTAGTAGTATTAGTAGTAGTATCAGTAGTACTAGTTGTGGTAGTAGTTGTATTAGTAGTAGCAATAGTAGTAGTAGCAGCAGTAGTAGTTGTAGTAGCAGTAGTAGTAGCAGTAGCAGCAGTAGTATCATTAGTAGTAGTAGTAGTATCAGTAGTAGTAATAGTATCAGTAGTAGTAGTAGTAGTAGTAGTATCAGTAGTACTAGTAGTGGTAGTAGTTTTATTAGTAGTAGTAATAGTAGTAGTAGCAGTAGTAGTAGTTGTTGTAGTAGCAGTAGTAGTAGCAGTAGCAGCAGTAGTATCATTAGTAGTATCAGTAGTAGTAGTAGTATCAGTAGTAGTAGTAGTATCAGTAGTACTAGGAGTGGTAGTAGTTTTATTAGTAGTAGTAATAGTAGTAGTAGCAGTATTAGTAGTTGTTGTAGTAGCAGTAGTAGTAGCAGTAGCAGCAGTAGTATCATTAGTAGTAGTAGTAGTAGTAGTAGTAGTATCAGTAGTAGTAGTAGTAGTATCAGTAGTAGTAGTATAAGTATCAGTAGTAGTAGTAGTAGTATCAGTGGTAGTGGTAGTATCATTTTTTAAAGTTTTGAAGGAATTTGTAGTAGTAGTAGTATTAGTAGTAGTATCAGTAGTACTAGTTGTGGTAGTAGTTGTATTAGTAGTAGTAATAGTAGTAGTAGCAGCAGTAGTAGTTGTAGTAGCAGTAGTAGTAGCAGTAGCAGCAGTAGTATCATTAGTAGTAGTAGTAGTAGTATCAGTAGTAGTAATAGTATCAGTAGTAGTAGTAGTAGTAGTATCAGTAGTACTAGTAGTGGTAGTAGTTTTATTAGTAGTAGTAATAGTAGTAGTAGCAGTAGTAGTAGTTGTTGTAGTAGCAGTAGTAGTAGCAGTAGCAGCAGTAGTATCATTAGTAGTATCAGTAGTAGTAGTAGTATCAGTAGTAGTAGCAGTATCAGTAGTACTAGGAGTGGTAGTAGTTTTATTAGTAGTAGTAATAGTAGTAGTAGCAGTAGTAGTAGTTGTTGTAGTAGCAGTAGTAGTAGCAGTAGCAGCAGTAGTATCATTAGTAGTATCAGTAGTAGTAGTAGTATCAGTAGTAGTAGTAGTATCAGTAGTACTAGGAGTGGTAGTAGTTTTATTAGTAGTAGTAATAGTAGTAGTAGCAGTATTAGTAGTTGTTGTAGTAGCAGTAGTAGTAGCAGTAGCAGCAGTAGTATCATTAGTAGTAGTAGTAGTAGTAGTAGTAGTAGTAGTATCAGTAGTAGTAGTAGTATCAGTAGTAGTAGTAGTAGTATCATTAGTAGTAGTAGAAGTATCAGTAGTAGTAGTAGAAGTATCAGTAGTAGTAGGAGTAGTATCAGTAGTATTAGTTGTGGTAGTAGTTGTATTAGTAGTAGTACTAGTAGTGGTAGTAGTTGTTGTAGTATCAGCAGTAGTAGCAGCAGTAGTATCATTAGTAGTATTAGTAGTAGTAGTAGTAGTATCAGTAGTAGTAGTAGTATCAGTAGTAGTAGTAGTAGTAGAAGTATCAGTAGTAGTAGTAGTATCAGTAGTAGTAGTAGTATCAGTAGTAGTAGTAGTAGTAGAAGTATCAGTAGTATTAGGAGTAGTATCAGTTCTTAAAGAATTTGAAGGAATTTGAAGAATTTGTAGGAATTTGTAGTAGTAGCAGTAGGAGTAGTAGTAGTACTATCAGTAGTAATAGTAGTAGTAGTAGTAGTAGTAGTAATAGTAGTAGTATCAGTAGTAGTTGTTGTAGTATCTGTTGTAGTAGTAGTATTAATATCAGTTGTATCAGAAGAACTAGAACAACTAGAAGGAATTTGAAGAATTTGAAAAATTTGAAGAATTTGAAGTATTTGAAGTATTTGAAAAATTTGAAAAAAATTGAAAAATTTGAAAAATTTGAAAAATTTGAAAGATTTGAACCATTTGAACCATGTGAACAATTTGAACAATAAGAACGATTACAAGAATTTGAAGGAATATAAAAAATTTGAAGAATTTGAAGGAATTTGCATTCATTTCAATGGGAGCAAAAACGCACAAAAAGTACAAATACTTTAAAAAGTATAAAAGGTACCATAACCATGAGATATAGCAGTAATGTCGAGAACGAGCCGAACGTTTTGGTACGAAAATCGTTGAAATCGGTTAAAGTATGCAGGAGTAGTTAGACGCACAAAAACGTACGGAATAATAATAATAATAATAATAATAATAATAATAATAAAGAAAAACAGGAAAACAATAAGTGAGAATGCTGTAAAGCATTCTCACTGATAACTAGAAAAAGCTGTTCCTACGCAACAGCGAGTGAGAATGCTAATCTGCAGAATGATTTGAGGAGAAGATGCAGAAGATCAATGCAGAAGAGAAAAAATAGCTAAAAAAAAATTGAAGAACTAGAAAAATTTGAAGAATTTGAACAATTTGAAGTAATTTGTAGTAGTATTAGTATTAGTAGTAGAAGTACTATCAGTAGTAATAGTATCAGTAGTATCAGTAGTAGTAGTAGTAGTATCAGTAGTATCAGTAGTAGCAGTAGTAGTAGTAGTATCAGTAGTAGTAGTATCAGTTTTTAAGGAATTTGAAGGAATTTGTAGTAGTAGTAGTATCAGTAGTACTAGTAGTAGTAGTTGTTGTTGTATTATTAGTAGTAATAGTAGTAGTGTCAGTAGTAGTAGTAGTAGTAGTATCAGTAGTAGTAGTAGTATCAGTTTTTAAAGAATTTGAAGGAATTTGTAGTAGTAGTAGTATTAGTAGTAGAAGTACTATCAGTAGTAGTAGTATCAGTAGTAGTAGTAGTATCAGTAGTATCAGTAGTAGCAGTAGTAGTAGTAGTATCAGTAGTAGTAGTATCAGTTTTTAAGGAATTTGAAGGAATTTGAGGAATTTGAAGGAATTTGTAGTAGTAGTAGTAGTAGTATCAGTAGTACTAGTAGTAGTTGTTGTTGTATTATTAGTAGTAATAGTAGTAGTGTCAGTAGTAGTAGTAGTAGTAGTAGTAGTATCAGTAGTAGTAGTAGTATCAGTTTTTAAGGAATTTGTAGTAGTAGTAGTAGTAGTAGTATCAGTAGTACTAGTTGTTGTATTAGTAGTAGTAATAGTAGTAGTATCAGTAGTAGTAGTAGTAGTATCAGTAGTAGTGGTAGTATCAGTTTTTAAAGAATTTGAAGGAATTTGTAGTAGTAGTAGTAGTATTAGTAGTAGTATCAGTAGTACTAGTAGTGGTAGTAGTTGTATTAGTAGTAGTAATAGTAGTAGTAGCAGTAGTAGTTGTTGTAGTAGCAGTAGTAGTAGCAGTAGCAGAAGTAGTATCATTAGTAGTAGTAGTAGTAGTAGTATCAGTAGTAGTAGTAGTAGTATCAGTAGTAGTAGTAGTAGTAGTAGTAGTATCAGTAGTAGTAGTAGAAGTATCAGTAGGAGTAGTAGAAGTATCAGTAGGAGTAGTATCAGTAGTAGTAGTAGTATCAGTTTTTAAAGAATTTGAAGGAATTTGAAGAATTTAAAGGAATTTGTAGTAGTAGTAGTAGTAGTAGTATCAGTAGTACTACTAGTAGTAGTTGTAGTAGTAATAGTAGTAGTATCAGTAGTAGTTGTAGTATCAGCAGTAGCATCAGTAGTAGTAGCAGTAGCAGCAATAGTATCATTAGTAGTAGTAGTAGTGGTAGTAGTATCATTAGTAGTAGTAGTAGTAGTAGTAGTAGTATCAGTAGTAGTAGTATCAGTTGTAGTAGTAGTAGTAGAAGTAGTAGTAGTAGAAGTAGTAGTAGTAGGAGTAGTATCTGTTGTAGTAGTAGTATTAATATCAGTTGTATCAGAAGAACTAGAACTAGAAGGAATTTGAAGAATTTGAAGAATTTGAAGTATTTGAAGTATTCGAAAAAATTGCAAAAATCTGAAAAATTTGAAAGATTTGAACCATTTGAACAATTTGAACATTAAGAACGATTACAAGAATTTGAAGGAATTTGAAGGAATATGAAAAAATTGAAGAATTTGAAGGAATTTGCATTCATTTCAATGGGAACAAAAAACGCACAAAAAGTACAAATACTTTAAAAAGTATAAAAGGTACCATAACCATGAGATATAGCAGTAATGTCGAGAACGAGCCGAACGTTTTGGTACGAAAATCGTTGAAATCGGTTGAAGTATGAAGGAGTAGTTAGATGCACAAAAACGTACGGAATAATAATAATAACTAGAAAAAGCTGTTCCTACGCAACAGCGAGTGAGAATGCTAATCTGCAGAATGATTTGAGGAGAAGATGCAGAAGATCCATGCAGAAGAGAAAAAATAACTAAAAAACATTGAAGAATTTGAAAAATTTGAAGAATTTGAAGTAATTTGTATTAGTAGTAGTAGTAGTATCAGTAGTATCAGTAGTAGCAGTAGTAGTAGTAGTATCAGTAGTAGTAGTATCAGTTTTTAAAGAATCTTAAGGAATTTGAAGGAATTTGTAGTAGTAGTTGTAGTAGTATCAGTAGTACTAGTAGAAGTAGTACTTGTATTATTAGTAGTAATAGTAGTAGTATCAGTAGTAGTAGTATCAGTAGTAGTAATAGTATCAGTTTTTAAAGAATTTGAAGGAATTTGTAGTAGTAGTAGTAGTAGTAGTATCAGTAGTACTAGTAGTAGTAGTAGTTGTATTAGTAGTAGTTGTTGTAGTAGCAGCAGTAGTATCGTTAGTAGTAGTAGTAGTAGTAGTATCAGTAGTAGTAGTAGTATCAGTAGTATCAGTAGTAGCAGTAGTAGTAGTAGTATCAGTAGTAGTAGTATCAGTTTTTAAAGAATCTTAAGGAATTTGAAGGAATTTGTAGTAGTAGTTGTAGTAGTATCAGTAGTACTAGTAGAAGTAGTACTTGTATTATTAGTAGTAATAGTAGTAGTATCAGTAGTAGTAGTATCAGTAGTAGTAATAGTATCAGTTTTTAAAGAATTTGAAGGAATTTGTAGTAGTAGTAGTAGTAGTAGTATCAGTAGTACTAGTAGTAGTAGTAGTTGTATTAGTAGTAGTTGTTGTAGTAGCAGCAGTAGTATCGTTAGTAGTAGTAGTAGTAGTAGTCTCAGTAGTAGTAGTAGTAGTATCAGTAGTAGTAGTAGTAGTAGTAGTAGTAGTATCAGTAGTAGTAGTAGTAGTAGTAGTAGTATCAGTAGTAGTAGTATCAGTAGTAGTAGTAGTATCAGTTTTTAAAGAATTTGAAGGAATTTGAAGAATTTGAAGGAATTTGTAGTAGTAGTAGTATCAGTAGTACTAGTAGTAGTAGTAGTTGTATTAGTAGTAGTAGTATCAGTAGTAGTAGTATCAGTAGTTCTAGTAGTAGTAGTAGTTGTATTAGTAGTAGTAATAGTAGTAGTATCAGTAGTAGTAGTAGTAGTATCAGTAGTAGTGGTAGTATCAGTTTTTAAAGAATTTGAAGGAATTTGTAGTAGTAGTAGTAGTAGTAGTAGTATTAGTAGTAGTACTAGTAGTGGTAGTAGTATCAGTAGTAGTAATAGTAGTAGTAGCAGTAGTAGTTGTTGTAGTAGCAGTAGTAGTAGCAGTAGCAGCAGTAGTATCATTAGTAGTAGTAGTAGTAGTAGTAGTATCAGTAGTAGTAGTAGTATCAGTAGTAGTAGTAGTAGTATCAGTAGTAGTAGTATAAGTATCAGTAGTAGTAGTAGTAGTATCAGTGGTAGTGGTAGTATCATTTTTTAAAGTTTTGAAGGAATTTGTAGTAGTAGTAGTATTAGTTTTTTTTTTTTTCTTTTTTTTTTTTTTTTTTCCCAGTGTCCTGTCTAGCAATGTGGCAATAGGAATTGATGTCTCAATGCCAGATAGAGCTCGACAGATTTTGCTTTTACAAGTGGAGCAAACAGCTTTCGCCATAGTGCTCCACTTGATTTATGCTTGTAAATAGCTTTATTATGATTCCTGCAAGGAGAATTTCAAATTATATGGACATGACAATGGGAGACTAAAGGAAGAAGAAAAAGTGAAAGAAAAGAAAAAAAAAGATTAGAGGTGAAAGAAAGAGGAGATAAAAGGGAGAGAGTGATAAAACCTTCTTTGTCTGCTCCATCACCTGGAAAGAGACACAAAAAGAGCAGCACAACCAACAGACATAAAGCAACAGCTACACTCGAATAACACCTAGATGCCATAGCTAAATCATATATATTATTATGTAAGCTGACATGTGTAATGTGATATTTGAAAAAAGAAAGTGAAAGAACATAAATAAATAAATAAACAAATTATAAGATTACTGTATATAAGTGAACACTTAATACCTGGGACCCAGCACCTGTGGGAGATGTGAAAGTGCACTAGTTTAGGTGAAGATTATCCAGAAATAGCTTGATAGTGATTGTGGAGAACCGAAGACCCACCTTCCCCGAGCACATAGGCAGGCGTCAGGGGACCCGTAACCCCGGACTCCCAAAGGGGCCCCTAAAGCAGGTCGCCCAGGAGGGGCCGACACAGGATATCTGCAACACCCCCCCCAAGGAAGGAGCAGAGACGACCCCGAGGAAATCCCCCAGCCACCGCAATGCCGACGCCCTCAAGAGCCGCGGAGACGAGCCCGTGGGCTCCGCCGGCAGCTAGCCCCGCTGAAGTGGTCCCGGCCATGGGCCCTGAGGGCCAGAGGCCCCAGGGGCGCCCCGCCCCCGCGACAAGGGCCCCGGCCGCCCCCCGGGGGGCCAGGCCCCGCGAAGAGGCCGCCGGGAGTGGGCCGGCGCACGCCCGGGAACCCGCCCCAAACCCGAAGCCAACCAACGCGCCAGGGGGCCAAGGCGCCCGCCAACGAAGTGGAGGAGGGCAGGACGTGGGGGGATGGGCTCCGCACCTAGCGGAGACTTGAGATGTTCTTGGGAGAGGGAGCGGACCACACCCATACCTGGAAAAAAAAAAAAAAAAAAACTCATTCACCCCATCCCTCCCTTGTGCCCCACTCACCACACACAGAGAGAAAAAAAAAAAAAAAAAAGACGCTGTACACACATTCCCACATAACACTCACATCCAACACTGACCAAAGGGGGGGGGGTCACCCCAAATCGACTATACGACTGCCTGTGCCCGACCCCCGGCCCCGGCCCCAGACCAGACGCCCCCCGGACCGGGCCCCCCCAAGAGGGCGGGCCAACACGACCCGCACGAGCCACCCGGCCAGAGCCCCCCCCCCTCCCCCTAAATACCTAATAAACCCCCTCCCTCCCCCCACCTTACCCTTGCCATCCCTGCCCCCCGCCCCCTGGGGGGAGCAGAGGTATCAGCCCCAGACCTGGCAAGCCGCTGACTGCACACCGCAGCCCCCCACCAAGACCCCGGACACAGTGGCCCGCTCCAGGCCCCAGACTCCTTGCCGCCATCGGAGAACGGGGGTGTGCAGAAGACCCCGACCCTCCCTACGCCTGCTCAAATGTTGTGTTGTTGCATGTTGTTCTCAAGTACGTTTAAAAACTGGGAGCGCCGAAGGGGATGCATGGCACAGCCCACCCCCCTTCCGGAAGGTAGCTGTTGCCAGCGCACCCCCTCCGTGTGACTGCCCAGAACCCTCAATGTCTAAGTGGGAGAGGAGGTGGAGGGAGCCGTCCGAGGTGAGGCCCACACAACATAAGCCCCCCCCCAGACGTCTTCCCCCCACCCCCCCCTACCATGGCCTATATGAGTGTGCGATGTGAAAAATGTTTGAAGTGAAAGTGTCTAAGATGCATGATAAAATTGGGGAGAGGGGCGTCACCAGAAAGTGGCAACCTCCAGTAACGCCCCCTCCCACATGACCTGCATGTGTGGCGGCGTGATGGAGCAGGCAGAGGGAGGAGTCCGGGGATGGGGAGCAAATGACTGGGAAGCCAACCCAGGGAGCCAGCTCCCCTACTGACTCCAATAGGCACCCCCGCTCCCCGAAAGCCCCACCCAGAGAAGGGGGCCCCGCCAGCGGCACCACCATAGCCCGGGGGACAGGGAGAGGCCGCAGGGCCCGCCAGCCAACCACCCACCAGGACCAACACCTCAACCCCCCCAGCCCACCCACCAAGCCTACTTAAACTAAATAAATAAATAAAAAATAATAATAATAATAATAATAGGGGGGGACACTGGCCAGCCGGCCCGCACGAGCCATCCCAAACCCCACCCCCAGGTGAAACCCGCACCGGAAGACGACACGGACCAGGACCGGGACAGGGGGCCGGACACAAGCCCACCAGAACGTCAACGCCCCCAACCCCCCCCCCTCCCGTAGATTTAATCCCTCCCCAACACTAACGTTCAAACAACTCACCATACATTCGACAGTAGACATCCAGGCTGGGTAGGTCCCTACTCCCCCTCCTTTCCCCCTCCCCCCACTGGCAGAGTGCCTATCCAATGAAGGAGAAGAGCATCTGCCCAGAGGTGTTAATGACCATGCCCCCCTACCACCTCAACAGGCCCCGAGGCCCCCCAGCGCACCAGAGGCCCCGTGCAGGGGCGGACACCCGGGCGCGCGCCGGCCCACACCAAAAGCGGCGCCCCCCCGGAACCGGAACCCCCGAGGCCCCGCCGGGGCCCGCGCCCGAGGGCGGCGCGCCCCGGGGACCCCAGACCCACCCCGGACCCACCCAGCGGCAGCACAGCTACCAGGTCAGTAACCCACGTCCGTCAACACGCAGCTCCCAAAGAGCGCCGCAAGCGGCCGCTGTGGGCCACCCGTAGGCCTCCCAAACTCCTCCCAGATGGGGGCAACAGACCCCGGTGCCGGATCCACCAGGCGCCCTACTCCAAGTGCCCCCAGGGCCCCAGGAACCCCTCCATCCAGCCACTGCGCCCTGCAGGAAGCAACCCACCGCCCCCTATTCCACTAAGTGATGGTGTTGATCAGAGGAGCCCAAAGAGACCAATCAGATGTGGAAGCAGATGCTGTCTCTAGATTAATATGATCCAACAAAAGATCTCTATACTGATTGATACTGAGATTTTGTTTACTTTTCCAATTCATGAGGATAGTTTTCTTTGCGATGCATAAAGCAGTAAAAACCATGTAAACTATTTCTTTTTTCAGAGGACTTTCCTCAAAATTACCGAGCAGGCAAACTGATGGGGAAGGTGTAATTTTACAGCTCAAGCACTTTGATAAGTCCTTACATATCTGTGTCCAGAACCTCTGGACTGGTGTGCATAACCATAACGCATGAATATAATTATCAGGATGATTGCCTATGCAGTGTGGGCAGATATTAGATTGTGCCAGACCTATCTTGAATAATCTTTGTCCTGTGTAGTGTACTCTGTGAAGGATTTTGTATTGTATTAGTTGTAAGTTGGTGTTTCTAGTCAATTTGAAAGTTCTTAGACATATCTGAGCCCAGAAATTTTGTTCAAAGGTGCCTGATAAATCTTTTTCCCACTTCATTATAGGAAGAGATATCGAATCATCTATTTTAGTCAGTGTCCTGTATAATTTAGACAGTAGTTTGGGGGGGGTTAAATCTAAGAACTGTATTATATTAGTTGGGACTTGTAAACCACCATTAATATGCTTATATTTATTTTTAATTATAGATTTAAGTTGTTCATATTCCAAGAATTTATTTTTACTAATGCCATATTGCATATTTAGTTTAGCAAAATTGATGAACTCGGTTCCGTCAAGTAGATGTTCCAGATATTTAATACCTTTATTCTTCCAGTATGTAAAGTTTATCATTTTATTATTTTGTAGGATATCAGGGTTATTCCAAATAGGTGTACGACTGCATGGGATAAGTGATGACTTTGTCATTTTGAGGAACTCCCACCATGCTGTCAGAGTAGAGCTAATGTTGATATTTTTGAAGCATGTATGCCGTTTTATATTTGAGCTAATAAACGGCAGATCTGAAATCATGATATTATTGCACATTTCCTGTTCTATATCTAACCAAGGCTCATCTAAAAGAGTATTTTTTATCCATTTAGAGATGTATTGTAGCCTATTTGCTAAGTAATAGTTATGGAAGTTAGGCAGATCTAGTCCTCCCCTGTCTTTAGTCTTCTGTATTGTCTTTAAGCTAATACGTGGGGGTTTATCTTTCCAAAGAAATTTAGAAATGGCAGAGTCTAGAGATTTAAACCAGTCAGATGATGGTTTATTGGGGATCATTGAAAATAAATAATTAATTCTAGGTAGGACCATCATTTTTATTGAAGCTACCCTACCCATAAGTGTGATTGGAAGCGATTTCCATCTTTCAAGGTCCTCTTCTATCCTGTTTAAAAGTGGGGCATGGTTAAGTTTAAGTAAATCTGTTAATTTATTCGACACAGTAATACCTAAATATTTAATATTTCCTGATTGCATTTGTACATTTAGGGAGTTTTCGAAACAGCAATTAATTGACAGTACCGTAGATTTAGACCAGTTTAACGAGTAATCTGATACTTTAGAGAAAGATTCTAGTATTCTAATTACTTGTAAAAGAGAATTATTTGAATGCTGGAGATAAAGTAATACATCATCCGCGTACAGACTAATCTTGTGCTCTATTTTCATGCATTTTATACCTTTTACAGCTTTTGTTTGTCTGATTGTTGCTGCTAGAGGTTCTATAAAGATGGCAAAAAGTGGTGGAGAAAGAGGGCATCCTTGCCTGGTGCCCCTCTGTAGACAAAAACTGGAAGATATTTGATTATTTGTCCTGACACAGGCTGTTGGAGAATTGTATAGAATTTTTAACCAGTTTATGAATAAATCGCCAAAACCGAATTTATGAAGAGTAGCGAATAAAAATTTCCAATTTACTCTATCAAATGCTTTTTCTGCGTCTAAAGACAATATATTGGTTTTAATGTTTTTACTGTAGGAATAATCAATTAAATTAAGTAATCGGCGTGTATTTGTGGATGACTGCCTTCCTCTGATGAAACCAGTTTGATCTGGATGTATTATGAGAGGAGTTACTTTGTCTAATCTTTTTGCAAAAGCTTTACAGATTATCTTAATATCCACATTAATTAAGGATATGGGACGATAACTAGTGGGCAACACAGGATCTTTGTCTGGCTTGAGCAGAAGGCTGATGGTGGCAGAGTTCATATTAGCTGGAAATCTACCTTTTTCCTGTATTTCCTGCAACATTCTGTGGAACGTTGGGGCTAGAATATTCCAGAACTCTTTGTAAAACTCAGTGGGGAATCCATCTGGACCTGGAGCCTTTTTATTAGGCATGCTTTTAAGAGCTTCCTGGGTTTCAGCTGTTGTCAGCGGGGAATCCAGTGTCATTCTTTGGTTATCTGATAATTTAGGAAGTGTAATTTTATCCAGAAATTGGTTAATATCCTTCTCTGATGGATTTATCTGTGGTGTGTATAAAGATTTGTAGAAATCGCGGAAGGTATTATTTATACACCCTGGTTCACTTACTGTATTACCAGTTGAATCTGTAACTGCAAATATAGTAGTTTTCTCCTTATTTATTTTAAGCTGATTAGCTAGAAAGCTTCCTGACTTATTGCCATGTTCAAAATTTTCTATTCGGAGTCTTTGTATTAGAAATCTATTTTGCTTTTCAATATAGTGGTTTAGTTCTAATTTTACTTCACGGATTTTACCTAACTTTCCTTCTTCTTGAGAGGATTCTAGTAACTTAAGTTTTTCTTCTAATTCCTGAATCTTTTTGTTTTCTTTTTTCTTTTTATGAGATGAGAAAGAAATTATTTTACCTCTCATCACTGCTTTTCCAGCTTCCCACAATATCGATGCCGATGTACCTGGTTGATCATTGTATTCTAAGTATGAGGCCCACTGTTCTTTAATGAATTTTATAAATTCTTCATCTTTAAGCAGTGATGTATTAAATCTCCAGCTTTTGTTTTGTGTGGTTATTTTTTTATTAATTAAGGTGAGAGTAACAGGAGCGTGATCACTGATAGCAATAGGATGAATTACCGTCTCTGAAACAACCGACAGCAGTGAGCTACTTATTAGAAAGTAGTCCAGACGAGAGTACGAATGGTGAACATTTGAGAAAAAAGTGTATTCTTTACTAATAGGATGAAGAGAACGCCATGCATCGCAAAGACCAAAATCACTCATGTATTGTTTGACTACACTTACTGACTGCCAACTACGCTGAGTCCCTGTTTTATTCAACCTGTCTATATCGTTATTTAAACCAAAGTTGAAGTCACCTCCTATAATTAGTGAACAATCCCCGTGTTTTGAAAGTGCAAGGAAGAATTGGTGGAAAAAAGAGGGGTCATCAACATTTGGACCATATATACTGACAATACATAGCTTCTGGTTATGGATAGCTATTTTAATTATTATGTATCTACCTTCAGGATCTATAGTTTTATCTAATATTTTAAAACTAACGTTTTTGTGGATTAAGATTGCTACACCTCTCTGTCTAGAGTTATAGCAGGCCGCAAACACATTAGGGAACTCAGGTGAGTTAAGCTCACTTGCATTTGTAGCTGATTTGTGGGTTTCTTGCAATAATACAACATCTGCCTTTAATCTAGTAAGCTGGTTAATGATCTTCATTTTTTTCTCTCTGGTGCCAGCCCCATGCACATTCCATGTCACAAACTTTACATTCGCCATAGATGTGAGTGAGAAGTTAGAAGGTGCATGCCCTTGAGAAAATAGTCATACATAGACCCAGGTAGCAACATATGATGTGCTTGTGATTGACTGATGATCAGGAAAGAAGCAGACAAATAAGATAGAAATACACAAAAAAATAAAAAAGTGCAAAGAGTAAGAGAGTGTGAAAAGGGATAAACCATAGTCCGTGCCTTCTGTACCCAACCGTGAACACTAACCATTCCAACGTGCTCTTGAGCTGTGCGTGTATTTAATTTATCACCGTGTACCGATCTGTGCGTCTTATTTATTTATTTATTTTATTTATTTATTTTAAATCATTGAAACATGCTTTAAGTCCACCTGTGGTGTAACTAATAAAGCCAAGGGGTGATCTTCTGATCCCTGAACAACTGTCCATTAATATAAAGTCTGTCAACCGATATGGTGGCTTTAACGCCGTCCATCATGTATTTCTTCCTGATTGGGAACAGCACTCGCCTGCGATCTAGGATTTCCTTAGGAAACTGATCATTAACACTAAAGTCTGTCCCTCTCAGTTCCCTGCCGCAGCTTCTAACAAATTCTTTTTGTTTATAATGCTCAAATTTAGCTATGATCGGGCGAGGACGG